>NW_015148985.1:185790-198639 GCF_001465965.1 Polistes dominula
TATATATATATATATATATACATATATATGTATATATTTCACGCGCACGCCGTTGTAAAACTTCTTAAAAAGAAAAAAAATGATAAGAGATAAGACCCTTTGCATAAGCGGCGTATGAGAATAGGAAAAGAAAAATAGATCGAAGAAGAATGAAAAAAAAAAAAAAAACAAACAAAAACCTGAAAAAAAGAAAACAAATATCTACTACTACCCACCTTTTAACCTACCTACCTTTAACAACCTTACTTACTTTTCTTGTAAACAAAAATAATGCGTTTAAAACGCACTATTCTTTCTGTAAACTTTCAATCGTCCGTCTTTATACTTTTCTTCGCTTTAAAAAACGGGGGAAAAATCACCACACCTTTCATCGTCGTCTTCGTTGTCGTCGTCGTCGTTGCTGTCATCTTCGTCGTCGTCGTCATCGTCGTCATCGTCGTCGTCTCGATCAATTTTACACCCCTCTGTATTCTTTTACTTGTTTATTTCTTCTCATTTATCGCGATGACACACTTAACGAGATCAAACTGAAAACTATTATAAATATATACACAAAATATGATAAAAAAAAGAACAAGATAATAACGAAGAAGAAGAAGAAGAAGAAGTAAAAAAATGAAACTACGAAACAATAAGGCAAGCGATTAATCTCCTTGTTCACACATTTCAACAAAACTTGTTTTGATTCGATCGATCTATGCTTTCTCGCGAACTCCCCGAGAACTCCAAGACGTACTAACTTAGAACAAATTGTAGACAATTTATTATTAAATAAAATGACAAAATAAAGCGACATTTGAAACGAATTGCGACATGGCGCAAGACGATTTCTATGTGCTATTACAACCCCCTTTATAATTATATTTTATTCGTTTTTATTATATTTATTATCTTACGACAATCGTGCAAGTAAAAACACAAAAATAATTACTAATTAGGAAACAAACAAACACAAAAATAGGTAAGAGAGAAATGGCACGTAAATATACATTAACAGCACCATAATTCATTATTTCTAATAAAATATTTGCATAAATGTACACGTACCTATTCCATCATCATCAAATTCGTTGAAAAGTTCATAGGTTGAATCATGACGTTCATATCAATAAACAGAATAAATTTTTAAGTATAATTTACTTTTTTTTTTCTATAAAAACATTTTGATTTTCAGAACAGAATGTTTTAGAATCGTCTTAGAATCCACATTGGGCCAAGGTAATAAGATCAATGTCAATATAGGAATCGTGTCAGTTTGCCGACTGAGAAGATATATTTTTATAGGATGATCTGAGAATTGTGGAATCTCAGTAAGATAAAGGTACTTGGAAAAAAAAAGAAAATACGTGCAAGGCGTCTATGACACTGATTACTGAGAATTACTGCAATTTCCTTGATTTTCTTCTATGCGTACAAAACGCGAACGTTTCGGAAAGTAGAGCGTGCCAGTTAATAGTCGGACTTGCGAAAGATCTTTGATTATCGTTCGAGAAAAAAAAATAAATAATGTTGGTAACGTTTTAAAGTAATATTTATAAAATGTCTTTATTTTTTTTTTTTTATCTTTTATTATATTTAATATATAAAAGAAAAAACAATGTATCCCCTTTCTAAATGATTATATCCTTTATCAAGGAGACAGGATCATAGTTGTCCTAAAAGATTAACTAATGTTTCGGGACAATCTCGTGACTAATGCACATCCAAAATCTAGCCTGACACGTTGTAGGCATTAATCATGATTAGAAGAAGACGAGGCTAAATGTGTATAGGTGTCATCAACTTGTGTCAGACATAACAAATGTTCGCGAGTGGTATATAACATCGAGTTGCTTGAAAAATATTTAATCCGACATTTAATAATTGATCAAATTACACTTCCCTTGATAAAGTAACGAAAGATTAGATCGGGCAGGTGAATACTAAAGTAACTTGATGATTATTATTAAAGAAAAGTATAAATGAATAGTAAATGGATTCTCACGAATGTACGAAAACATTTCAGAATCTACAAACGTTTAGGGATTGGATTGGTTCAATGGTAGGTGGGCCAGAAACAGGTTGGTTCTCTCTCTCTCTCTCTCTCTCTTTCTCTCTTTCGTTTGACGATGAAATAATGCGGCCGGTGTCATTATGCACGCATTTATTTCCACTGTCCCGTGCACATCCAATCCTGGATCGTGATCCATGCGAATGGATTCATTATCTTCAACAACGTGACAAGGCTGTGGGCAGTCTACTAATGCAGCAAGGGACGGATGTGACGTAATCTGAGGTCACCCACGCAAGTGGCGCGCGCGAGACTCCAGAAAAGCGCAGGCGTTTGCACGCGCGTTAAACCGAAATCAACAATCATTCTCATTCGATATTTAGTTTTACAGTCGCATACTATCGTATATTTTTATCCTAATCATTTTCATGAAGATTTAATCGGCAAAATTTTTGACACCTCCCCCCCCGCTACCTCCTTTCAACAGGAAAATGCTCGTTTATAATAGAAGATATAACTGCGCAATCATTTCCTATTCTATTGCGTTCACACGTGAGAATTGCAAACAGGTCTCTGTAACATATGCTGAATCAAGTTAAATAATCATCGAGGATTTGAAGAAATTTGGAAGAAATTTGGAAGATAATTTTCATCAGGAAATGAATTGTTTTTTAAATCTTTTGTCATAACTATGGATAAGTATTGGAGTACTCAAGTTCGTTAAAGAAGAATATATGCATCCTATCGACCCGTTTAATACAATTTGATCTAAACTATGCGTGGGCGAATAATCAATGCGGTAGTTCAATTTGCTCGGTACAACTTTATGTCAGCAACACTATCGCTTAGAAACAAGTGCACGAGTACGAATGTTTTATTTAGAAATAGACATTTTAACATATCACGATAAAAAAAATTCACTTTCTTTTATTATTACTAATTTATTTATTAACACAAATGTACTTTAAGGAAATAAAATAAATACTATGGAAGTTTGGAGTATATTGCAATTATTGTGTTGTTATATATGCAAACTAATAAAAAATAAATAAATATTTCTTATCGAAATATCAACGAGTCGAATTATTTAATCATCGATTATGGTATAAAATATTGAACTGGTAAAATATTTTACTAAATTATTTTTATTTGTTTAATAATAAATATTAATTAATATTTCATATATTTTTGACGTATAACAAATTAATTGAAAGAGTCATTCGATCTTTGATCTTCGTCGACTTTGAAACAGATTAGGAATCTTATCAATGCATTACCACCCTTTTTCTATATCTCCATTCAAAAACTTAAGAAGACCTTTGGTGAAAAGCCAAGCGTAGACTTAAGGATCAGAGGCTTGCTGAATGCTTATTTCGTTCTTCCGTTCGATTTGAAAGAGAGCACTCGCTTTCGTTGCTCGAACAAATGCATTTTATAAGACGCGATAAGATCAAAGGGATAGTTAGCATAACTTCGTGAATAAGATTCGTCTGGTGTGATTTTCGTTTTTGAAATTAATTTTTTTTAAACAAACATATTTTCATAAAGAATTGAATTAAATAAACTAAATTCAAGTAAAACAAAAAGTCTTCCCAAATTAGTATAAATAGATCAAATATAGATTTATTATTATAAAAATAAAAAAATAAAAAAACAGAACAGAAAGAATGAAATAAATTTAAATCAATTTATTATTCCTATCAATTTCATTTTTATCTTCACAAATTTGTTAGAAGTTTATTTTTGTTATGATTTGAGTAGAATATACATACGTGTGTAGAATAAATGATTGATAAAACGTAACAAGAATGAGTAAAATTATTTAGTCTGTTGAAACTGAAACAATGTTGATACCCCCACTAAAGTGTCAAAGTTATCAAAAAGATTTATTTAGGCAACGAGAGTTTAGGCTAGCTCAAACATACGTAGAATCCCATAGGCTTCCCTTTGAATGTGCAGACTCCTCCTCGCGACACCTCCTCCGTAGATTTACTCTCTCGTATCCGCTCGGAATAGTACGAGGAATATTCTCGCTGGTAGACGTAGTCCAGTCGTGTTCGCAGAGACACTCACTCACTCATTCACTCTCAAACATCAAGCAACGTTGAGAATATCAAGCGATTATTACTTCGAGAAGAATTAATTCGCGATTTATAATAATCGATCTCAAAGATCGAACGAGCAGTGTTTTTTGTCACTTTTCGAAAATTTAATTTGAAAAGTGATGAAGAGGTATACGATATCAAAACTGTGATCAGAGTATCGATAATACAAGAAAGAAGAAATAAAACAAAAGAAGGAGAAGATAAAGTGGAGAAAAATAATAAAAAATAAGCAATCGTGAAAGTGTCCTAACGTGCCCTACGAAATTATTTTGTTTACAGTGATTTTGGGTGATAACGAATGTGTAATTTCTTTCATCGTGAATCAGTCATCGTTTTTATTTAGGGGTGCTACGATTAATTGCATGTTATTTTAAACAAGGAGTTGTTTCGAGGAATATTTGAAAAACGAATCCATGCGTTTGTGAGAGGATAATAAAACGTCCCTCGATCTACGAGAATGACCGGCACCCGAAGCTTTCTTCAATGGCTGCCACCTTTGCTCGTCTTTTGCCAAGGTAATTTACATTGCAATTATTTTTCTTTGTTTTTATTTATTTCTACCAACAAAATAATATATTCTTTTACTTTCTATTTAATTTTAATTAATTTACATTTAACGTTAATATAAAGAAGATTTCTTTTTGTTCTTTATAAGATTTAATTTATCTTTGATTTAGTCAAACAAAGGAACTTAGTACTTTTAGAACAATTAGATCTTATGAAGAGAAACGAGTATCGGTGATTTCTTCGTTAAGTAGTTAGGGAGAGCTCGTTTACAATTGTCTGATATCAAGTGCCATTACTACTTGCACTAGTTCGTGCGCTAATTTGATTGAAACCGATTGACATGCTGTGAGAACTCGCGTTTAATTTCTTTCCTTATAGTTCTTTCTTTCTTTCTTTCTTTTTTTTCTTTTACATATTTTTTTGTTCATATTATTTTCAGTATTCAACTACGGCTTGATATTGGAGGAAGAAACAGAACCAAATTATTTGACGGCTGCTGTCGGAGAATACGTGGTATTCAATTGTGATCTTGACTTTCCGCACGAGACACCAATCCCGTATATTCTACAATGGAACCGGGATGTAAGTGTTTAAATAGAATATTTCCGTGTTAAAATAGATAGTAAAACTTCGTCGTAATTTTACGTTCCTCATCTTTGTATTTTATTCCAATATCAATACAATTTTTATTTTCAAAACTTCAATGGAATCTATTGGAAATGACTTTAAGTTTATTTGAAAGAATAAAATATAAAACTGAAAGATACTATTTAAAAGCTTTGAGTTTTTCAAATAAACCATCAACATTTTTTTATGTAACAATCGTAAAAAGATATCGATTCTAGTACGATATGGTAACGTTATTAAATTCACGTAATACTATTTTCTTCGCAATGTGGTTTTTGCGGTATGTTAGAGGGATGACGATAACGCATATAAACTAGTATTGATGACAGTGTGTTTTACGATCATATTAAAAAAAAAAAAAAAACAATCGTTAATATCGTGAGAAGGTCAGTTTCATTAATAAATTAGTTTAAAAAGTATCCGATGGAGTGGAGGAAAAGATTTGATTTGGTAATTCAAGGCAGGGTAGGTTATTCTATTTCTTCGATACAGATTAACCAACTTCGATAACGTCGTTGAATCGTCGTGGGAACTTTGCTACCCGAGCAAGTTTAGATTTCATCACGTTCGTTGGCGTTATGCAATACGAACACCTCGCGACTTGGTCGAAAATATGGAACGCTTGGTGGTTAAGAAAAACATTTTTATACGTCATGTTAGAAATCTTATTGCACGAACTTGTTCAGTAGATGATATCGTTGTCCATGCTCTACTAAACATTATCAACTAAGTAATACATTATCAACTGTTCAACAAGAAAAACAAATAAGAAAACAAACATTGGTACATCGTTAAAGTCAGCAAACTTAATCGAACACGATTGACATCTGCTGATGATTTTTCCGGTTTGTCAGTTTAGTTGACGGACATTACGTCCTACGCGTCAAAAGAGAATGAGAATCGTAGAACGGAAACATAGTGTGCGTTGTCACATGGCTAGAACATAAAATCAAGTGGAACTTAACCCGATTGGTCCCTGATGCGTATGCAAAACAGGTGCTCTCTTTCCCTCTCTCTCTTTCTTTCTCTCTTTCTCACTCACTCACTCTCTCACTCTCTCATTCTATCCTTATAGAAGTAATTGGAGTACGGGGCACAAGGCTGCATTATATTTAGTCACTACTAGTCCGCGACACGAGGGGTCCAACCAGTGGGTCACTGCTAACGCATTGTCAAACGATTAGGGACGATTAGCACTGTTTTTACTAGCCTTGCTTCAGTCCTCCTACCCTAAGTCACGTTTAACGCAAATCTTTAGCCTTTTTCCGGAACTCGTCTAGACACACCTTTTTTTTCTCTATCTCTCCTATGATAAAGCGCATTCTAAGTTGAATAATATAATCTAATTGGAAACGTAGGATAGTAATCCTAATTATATTCTCTTTAATAATTGATGAGCATTTTCATTCTTTAGACACGCGCGCTACGCTTTTACGAAGAATCGCGTGAGCGTTTTCCTCTTCAAAATGATGGGAGGTTGTTAAAGATCATCGTTTTCAATTATTATCAGGTTACACGTTGCAATTTTCGTTTTTCTTCTTCGAAGGATCTCCTTCTTTTACCTTTTATTTTTTTTTTTTTTCATTTTGAATACGGTCGAAGAAGAAACGACGTAGTAGTTAATAGCAAAATAGCTATCTGAATTCCTAGGATGAAATAAAGTCTATGTAATCTAGGTCGACTAATAAATTTCAGTTGACCGAGAAAGAAAATAATTTACAATCTAAGAATTGTTTTCTTCTTGGAATCGTTAGAACCGATCGACTTGTTTGTTTTATATATTTTTTTTTCAGGGCCACAGTGTTTTCTCGTGGTACGATGGGACGATGACCTTGGATCCTCGTTATCAAGAACGCATACATTTTTTGAAAGACGCATTATCTCGCGGATACGGTGAGGGTAGCATCAATCTCACCAACATCAGGGAAAGCGATCAGGGATGGTACGAGTGTCGTGTTATATTTCCAAACAGGACACCTAATTCAAGGAAAAATGGCACCTGGTTTCATCTTGCCATCGATGGTAAGGATAACACGTTCCTTTCATTTTCATTATAGTTAATTTATTCGATTTACTTTACTAACTCGATTTAATTCTTTCATTCTATCTCGCTAAAGCTGAAAGATATATTAACCTAAATCGTGGATAAAAACGTGTTACTGAACTGAACTAACCGTGAAGACCTAATCGAGGTCAGCCTACTATTTCGTCTCTAACTGAACTACCTAACAAACATACAATGTATGTTCCTTTTTCAGCAGTTTGTGCTATGAAACAAAAACAATGTTTTATTCTTTAGATTTGTTCTTTTTGATTATTGTTGATACAAAGCTGATGAAACTAATTTTTGATTGCTTTATTATTAATTTTATTCGTTCAACGGAAACACGCGAATTCTAAATACAATTCTAAAACCTAAAATAGAATTATCGTTCATATATCTAATTATTTTTATTTTGTTGTTTAATATTTCGTGACAAGTGTAAAATTACTCGCGTTACTAGAGAGGACTGTACTAATTAATTCAAGCAGAGTTCTGGTTTCAGCATATTAAATTGTCAACTGGATGACTTGAGAGAGCCTCTCTGAATTACTACGTGCGTGGGTTAATCTTCAATTATTAGTAACGATATAATGTTAACGTGAACATTTTTCAGATTTTAGTGGATTTTCTAATCTATCGTATACAGTGAATTAGATTGGTTAAAAATGAAATGTAGCAATATCCGTTTTTGCAATGAAATTGATTTTTTTATTTTACTTAGAAGTCAATGTGCTATACTATGGTTAAAAAAGAAGATATTCACTTGGTAAAATAAAAAAACGAGTTCAACTTGTCGAACAATAATATCCTAGATACATTTTATTGTATTTATTCCAGAACAAGTACAGATTCGTCCGAACAAAAAAAAACGCACACACCTTTTCTCTCGATCTATCGAAACTATCAAACAATGCATCACAAAAAAGATGATTTTCTCGTTGATCGATTAAATACAATTGCATCCCATCTAAAGTTTACGTGCATCCGGCTTTCGAGCTCTGGTTAACTCGTGTTAAATGCAACAAAAGAAATTTTTCTGCACGTTCAATTTATAAATAATAATACTATAAATTAATTTACTTACAAAACGCGTTAACGTGCTTTTTCGCGTTAGATCGTTGATGCATTGATTTAAGCAAGATATAATAATATTTATAATCCAGCCTACAATTAACAAACCAACACTGGGCAGACCTTGTTAAATCGTTCAATCCAGGTGTGTCGCCGCTTCCGACAAATGTTCCAGGTGAGACCCTCTTCACGACGCCACCCGTCAACAAATCTGTCATGGAAGGGGAACCAGTTTCTTTCGATTGCGTCGTCAAAGATAATTCATCTACCGTTAATTGGTTCCACGAAGGTATTGAGATCTCGCAAGTTAAGGTAAGCTTAAAATATAACTAAAACAAAAATCATATATATAGTTTCATATTTATCCAAAAAATTTATAGAGAAAATTAATATTGGCAGTTTAAGATGAATATTTCGACAATTATTTTATTTATAAATTGAATTTTGTTCATCTAAAGGATCTCGAGAGAAGAGCTTCCATCAAGGAAGACGGAACGTTGGTAATAAAGTCAACTTTAATGAGTGATCTTGGAGAGTACACTTGCGGGGTGACCGGTTGGAATGGGAATCAACAAAATGCCTCGGCCTTTCTCAACGTCCAATGTAATTTCTTTGAACTTACTTGCCTTAGAGATCTTATTTCATTCAACACAATGTTCGTTTTACTTCATTTTAGATAAGGCAAAGGTCATTTATGCTCCTAGAGAAGTTTATCTTCCTTATGGAAAGCCAGCCCTTTTGGATTGTCATTTTAGGGCTAATCCACCGCTGACGAATCTTCGTTGGGAAAAGGACGGATTTCTCTTTGATCCTTACAATGTTCAAGGTGTATTTTACAGAAGAAATGGATCTCTTTACTTTAGCAAAGTAGACGAAACGCATTCCGGAAGTTACAGTTGTACTCCATACAATGATCTGGGTACCGATGGGCCTAGTCCTGCTATCAATGTCGTTAGTATTAGAATTATATTAATTGTATAAAACTTTGAATTAATAATAATTAAATGTATGTTTTTGATTATTAGCAACATATTGAATGAGAGTAATTTAATATTTTTTTTGTTCATTTGAGAGTACGTTGAATCAATTTGATTACTGTAAAAGACAACGTGACAACGTTTACTAGAGAGACCATTGACCAATTGACGATCTCACCGTTAAACGCTCTTTTATTCTTCAATTGTGCATCCCTAGAGTTACAGCACTTCTGGACTTAACAGATGGTCTTCTAACATGCATCGTCGTTAAATTTAGGACACTTATATTATATCTTCAAATTAAAATTTAGATAATTAATAATATAAACATTTGATCAGTAGAATATAATGCAGTTACAATATTATTTACATTGTACAGGTTGTTCAAAGACCACCGGTTTTCACGGTAACACCTCAACATTTATACATGAGAAAATTAGGAGAAAGTTTGGAAATTCCGTGCGATGCAAGGGATGGTGATCATAGTCATCGACCCACAATAGCATGGTACAAAGTCAGTTCAACAAATAAATTCTATTTAAAAGTGTATATAACATTGTAATAAATTAATAATAATTTAGGAAAATATTAATACAATTTATAGGACGGTTCACCACTACCACGTGAAAGGACTATCCTAACAGGTGGTAATTTGACTATAGAAAGAATTCAAGAACAAGATCGTGGATTGTATCAATGTGCAGCTAGCAATGAAGCTGCAACTGTAGTGGCAGATGCTGAATTAATGGTTTTAAATATTCCACCAAGGGCACCATACAATCTCAATGCCAATAGTAGCAGAAATGCTGTAACTTTGACGTGGGTACCGGGTTATGTTAGACCAAAGATGGAATACTCTGTCTGGTAATAAAATAATTATTTTCTTTAAAACAAACATGTGTGTATATATTCATGAATAAAAATGTTCATTTTTTATTTTACAGGTATAGACCAACCGATATGTCTGAATGGAGAACGATGAAAATACTTTCTCGAAAGATCACTGAAGCTACTGTAAACAATTTGAATCCTGGTAGAGAATACGAGTTCATGGTTCTGAGTCAAGACAAGCACGGTGATGGAATGTTTAGTAAAGCGTTACGAGTATTTACCAAACCTAGTAAGTATGATCAAATTTAAAATAATATAAATTATTATTAAATAATTAATATAACATTAAATGTGTGAATTTATATTACAGCTGCCATGGATCATAACTCAGCATCAGAATTTCGTAGTCCATTAGGTTTGTAAAAATATTATATAAAAATTAGAAACTATAGAAATTTGTGTTCTAACGTTAATTGTTTGTTTTAAATCCAGAGGAAGAGAGAATGGGTCCACCACGTAATGTAAGGGTTCAAGCTACCGTAGAGGGTTATCTGGTTACATGGGAAGCACCATTAGAAGGTAAAGGTCAGGTTAGACTTTACGTTGTTAGATGGTTCCGTGGTCCGGCACAACATTTATATGGAAGAGTTGAAACAACTGACACTTATTATTTAGGTAAAATCTTTAATGAAATATAATCAAATGATTAATTATGAAGAAATACCAAATAATGTTTATTTAAATTACAGTGAAAACGTTAGAAGAAGAAAGTCAATATACATTTGAAGTGGCAGCCATGTCATTGTCTGACGATGAAGCTACCAGCGAACGTATAAGTTTAGAGGTACCAGCATATCGTAGAAATCGTGCAATTTCTATGGGAATAGTTGCTGGTATAGGATTTTTAGCAGCTACTTTGGCAGCTGTTTGGTGGGCTAGAAAAAGATTTTGTCGATCACCCTCCCACGAAAAATGATAATTTATTAAAGAGATCACGGTTATTAATGCATAGATTTTTTGTTTCGAAGCTGATGAGTTTACGCCAGTGTCAACGCGTTTATAATTAAAAAAAAAAAAAAAAACGTGTTATTATTCAAATAATTAATCGAATTGTTTCCTCCACGCATTTATATCGTCTCTATTATTTTCGCATTTGTCTCGAATTAGATTTGTTTTATGGAGAGATAATATCGAATGATTCATTTCTATGATTCATTTTTTTTTTTTAGTGATAACATGTTCATCAATTAAACGTATTAAATGATTATAAGATTTATTCATGAATGATAATTAGATTAATCATTGTAATATAATTTTCTTGATTTTGATATAGATATATCTTATTAACAAATAATAATAATAATAATAATAATAATAATAATAATAATAATAATAATAATAATAAATGCTTAGAGACAAAGCGAAATGTTATCTTATATGATTTTCTTGCATTATTAATTGTATTTATCATAGATATATCATAAATTGCTTTTTCTTATATTAAATAGGATGTTTCTGTGGACACTTTGATCATTCGATACAAATTATTTCGATTATCATACGAATTATCTCTAGCATTTATTTATGTTTATTAGAAATACTTAGATATTAACTTAGTATCGTTTCATTGATAATTTCTTGATGAATATTTTACACACAAATTTAATATAAAATATTAAATATCTAACATTCAGATCTAAATTTTTTTTTCTATTGTAAATAAAATATAAAATTTGTTAAATATTCGGAAAAAAATGCATTATCGTTCGTACGTTTATATTATCAAATTCGTTCGACAAAAAGGATTCGTTTTCTTTTTTTTTTTTTGTATAAAAACGTTTCTCATAAATTTCTTCATTAAATCTAATTCAATATAATTAACGTGAGACGTGACCAATTTCTGAAACATTGTGGAATCTCTTTCTCTTCAACAAAAGATCAGCAATTTGCTGGTGGTAAACGTATTCTTTGTTTCGATAAGATAAAGTACTATATATATGATTATCCCATAACATAAACCTACCTTACACAAATTGTATCATCATTTTTCATATCACATCACGTCGTATCACGGTGATTCCAGACAACAAAAAATTGTAATGCAACCAATTATCATTCAACGATCATCGTCATACTTGAAATAATAATAATAAAGTCAAAGAAAAAAAAGAAGAAAAAAACGAGAATTTTTAATCAAATTTCGTCAAATCTTTCGGGGTGGGGGATACTTTTATATTAATAAATATAGTTTAAAAAATATATATATATAAAATATAAAAACATAATTTAAAAATAATAACACATCAATATCCAAATGAATATTTGTATTAATTAAAAAGAATTATATTTTGTGTTTATCTGTAATTTCCTTTCCAAATTCTCTTTTAACAAAGAGCATGCACGTCTTGACAATTAAACTAACACTTTCTGTCAATTCAAACGAACACTATGTACTGGCCGATTTATAACGAGTAAATGCCCAATTGTAACTCACAGTGGGTTCATCATTTGAAGCAACGAATTTGACAAATGAATTAAATGAATTCCACAAGGTTCACGCGCCGGTTATCGTCTTGGCTACGAGTTACGATGATACGTACGATAATATTACATATTACGACATTTTAAACGTTCTTTATGTTTATTTTTATTTTGATTATCTTTGAAATTCAACACGAGTTATAAACTAATATATAT
>NW_015148985.1:198649-252434 GCF_001465965.1 Polistes dominula
TATATATATATATATATATATATATAATTTTATCATTATTTCTCGTGATATTAAGTTTAAAAATTCGCATTGGATATACGATAAACTTTGTATTCTTTGTTCTAATTATGTTTATATTAATCTAATCATTGACTTCACGTCGAAATAAGAAAAATTCCGTAAATATTTTTCATTACATGTTTTTCAGAACAACATATAACACATGAAGAATATCTTATAACTTGAGAAACACTCTTCTTTATAAATATTAATTAAGTTTTTTGTAAATTATTTTATTTTTGACTTTTTGTTTTTTTCTTAATTCAACTAAAGGATACATATTTTATGAAAACGCTCCTACCCTATTTTTTTATTCCAAATTGCTGTAACTGAAGCTAAAAATCACGATGACTGATACTTTTCGCCGCGAGGGTTTCAGGAGATTGCATACTACAGTGGCAATTTTGAGAAAAAAAAATTAAAAAAAAATCGGATTCTTATATTTTAATATGTAATGAATAAACATGCTGAATTTCAAAACGATTCATTTATTCCTTCCATTTTAAATAAGTCTCTGAAAAACACATTCAGGTGTTTACATGTATCGCCGGCTTTAAAGAACCTTGACGAATCTCTTCATAAATTTTTTGGGACTTCAATAACACGCAATTTTTCGAAATGTTTATCAATTCAGATTAATTTATAATGGACTCGTTTTTATTTAACTCGATTTTATTTCTTTTTACAAAAAATTGATTTACATGAGCAATGTAAATTTCAATTTATAATATAACATCGACACATGTTAAACGATTCAATTTTCAACATTGTATTACTCAATATATTTAATGATTTTGTTTAAAAGATATAATACAAAATTAATTAATAATTGAATTTCTTATTCTATTATTTTTTATTTTTGTTCTCGATAATCCACTGACCGTGAAATACAAAAATTTCGTTTAGATAATGCGATAAATATGAGAAAACTAATTTTATCTTTCGAAGATAGACGTTTGGTGTTAGGCATGACCTACATTTTAAATAAAGATGCCTGTTCAAATTAAAAGACGCGTCTGGAATTTCTAAGCGTCCTAACATGATTTCCATGTGGTTGTTATAATAATCTCCATAAGAAAGAAGCTTCCTGACCCTTTTTCAAGTATCACAACCGTTTAGTATTAATTCTCATTGACGTATTCAAATGTTGATCGATACAAAGTTATTCAACATTACAATTTCATTAATAATTCATCGATAGAAAATTTGACAATATATTTTATGATACATGTCATCTCGATTTTTCGTAACCATTCCTACATAACATAAAAACTTTATGTATGTTAGCTTTAATTTTTGTAATGTGTTGTTTACTCCTCGCTCTCCACCTAATCAAATCAAATCAATTATTTTTGAACATTGTATTTAGAAAGAGAAATTAATTCCAATTATTTTTTAATGTAATTTACAAGCAAAAAAAAATCTTACTAGACGCAACATAATACTTGCAAAGGGAAAGACTGCAATAAACGAACACTAATGCAAAATTTCTGACGAAGAAACGTCAAAGATGTCTATAAATAGAAATAAACTAAGACGTTAGAAACACTAGAGAAGCACTTCAGAGGTTTACCACCTGAGTATTCCTCCTCTCATTCTTGTTTCGGCTCACGTTACAAGTAACTATCTTCGAAGTATATTTTTCAAAAAAAAAAAAAAAAAGAAAAAAAAATCGTTCAGCTCGTCATATTATTACAATATGCCTAAACACGCATGTATGTTCGTTTGTAATTCAATAAAATAAATAAAACGTATAATATTATAGGAAAATAATAAAACTTGTATAACCGGTCTTATCTAATGATAAGTCATAGACTTCATTGCCACCTTGTAATTCTGTCATTAACAAGATTACTGGTAATAATGAGGAAATAGAAAATTGTTTCTTTCTTTTTTCTTTTTTTTTTGGTTCGTTTTATTACATCGACTATCAATCCGAAACATTGAAAAAACTCAAATGTTGTACATACCAAAAATGTTATATGAAAAAATGCTCGATTCATTTCGATAAATGATACCGTTAAAGTATTTTTTCCTTAGAGGGGGAAAAAAAACAAGATCCTGACATATGTTTAGAAAAGTTCAAGGAGACGAAGTTTCTTCGTTTTAAATGTGGTCCTACCTGTCTATCTCTTTCTCTCTCTCCCTTTCTTTCTCCTCTTTTTTAGAGAAGTGTATATCATAGGCACAGACGTTGAACATTATTATGCAGCTATTTTTATGCTTTTTTTATTAATAACAATTAAAATATATAATATGAAGGTTACAATAAATTATCTACTATTTTTTTTTTTTTTTAAACCTATACAAAATCATAAAAATGTATTATTTCATTGAATGATAATTATTAACTTATGTATTGATAACAAAATCGATTAGACATAACAAATGATCTGACATGTTATATATTTTTTACTTTTATTATAACTTATTAATTCGTCAGTATAATTCAATACATTACTTCCCATATATTTACAACATCATTTTAATAAAACATTTATTATCAGATAAATTAAAATTCTCAAAAAACGTTATGTTAATTAATATTGAATTTATAAAATGCGAATTGCTTTATAAATGCTAATTGACAAAGAAATAGCGTTGTGTGAAAGACACACAATTATGCAATATCCAAATGAAGAAATTTCGTTAATTTTAATCAGTAACGACACGCGAGTCGTAAATTGGAAGATTTGTTAAACCAAAAAAAAAGTGTAATTTAAACAGAATACACCTTAATACGAACTAATTAAATTATTATCCCTTAGAAGAGATTTAAGAGATTAGAAAAAAAGAAGAAAAAGAAAAATTTGATAGAACCAAACGTGTAACAAACAAAAACGCTTCTATGTCTAACAGAAATGACTCATATAGAATAAATGAACTTAATATAAACTATTATTGACAATGTAATGTGTGAAAAGTTATTTTTTCTGCATACAAACGTGTGTGTACATTTTATTAGCATCATTTTCCATGCTTCGGTAAAATCGATAAAAAAAAGAAGCGATTTGTAACGATTTATTTGAAATACCCGATTCAAGTTGAAAAGAAATACTAACACGTGGTTGGTTAGTTGATAGGTGAATAAGAAAGAGGGTTTTACAGTTTATCTACAGACGAGTTAGGAGAAAGGGAGATAAGGAGTAGAGGGGGTGTAAGGGGATGGGGTGAGACAGTGAGGTTGCGTGTAAGGGACAGAAACAACTTGGAGGGAATATCTTTCCTTCTATTGTGGAGGGGACGCCTATGATAAAACTGTTAGAAATAGTAGCCTGTTGATCCATTACGCTTGCCAGTTACAGACGCAACGTTCGTCGGTGTCGGGTCGCATCGAAAAAGTAAGTTCGGTCGTTAGAACACTCATGATAAATATTTATATACATATAGGAACACAAAACACACATCTACACACACACACACACACACACACCCATAAATGTATTCTCTTATCTATGATTTTTGAACTAAAAAATAATGATAAATTTGAATAAGATTTGAAAAGTGATATTTATTAAGGGATTCATACAAATGTTTGATAAATTGGATTCTATATTTTTGTTCCTAATATTTTGTACGTTTCATTTTTTTTTATTTTATTATTTTTACTATGATTGGAATTAATGGTTTATAATAATATTTATTTTAATTTTATTCGAGAGTGAACATAAGGGATATTATTTTCTTTTCTTTTATTTTTCTTTCAAATAAAATCATCTCTCTTGAGAATGATTTTATTATTAGTTTAAACAACACTCACTTTTATACTTATTCAACATATTTCGTTACTTGAGATATCAAATGTAATAAGTGATAAAATACATGTAATTCTATACAGTTAAATAACGCAGTTTTTGTAAGTGTGATATTATTATATTATATAAACGCCATATTATAGCAGTTTGAAAGGCATCTTTTGAAGAGATCTTATCGTCGACATTAAGAAGGTTGACACATCAACAAAAACTAGTTCACGCGATATTGAGTGTTATCGTAAATTCTTTTCAACGTATACGAATTATCAAAAATTTGAACAATCCAATGGTTTAATGGAAATGATCATATTAAAAAGAATTTTTAAGTTACATAGAGAGAAAGAGAGAGATAGATAGATAAAAGGTAAGTTTACCTGTAATCTTATTTTATCTCAATTATATTTTCTTTTTAAATCAAACTAAGAAAAAAAAAACAATATATTTGAAACAATAAGTTTAACAATAAATATAGAGTTCAATACGTTGAAAATAATTTTTACGTAGTGTCAGTATATGAAAAATGAAAAGATTTATAAAAGCTAATGAATTCATTCAAAACAACATTTGCAGAGGCTATTAATATTTGAAAGATACTTACACGATACAATGCTTGAATCGATAATTTACTACTTGCAAAAAACAATACAGGTTAAAACCACTTTTTTTTTACAATTGATAGACTAATAACCAACGCATGTCAGAAAACCAATGCGTTCGTGATTAATTCGTGAGACATTAAATAATAAATAACAATTTTTTCCTAAGGAACATTTAATAATTACCTCATTACTTTTTTTTTAAAATTAACGTAAATCGATTATTTATAATATCATAATAACATAATAATTCAGAATAATAATATCACATAATAATTTATAAAATAATAATAGGTCTGATGATAATTGTGAACCTTTACGTATTTTCTGGATACTTATTTTATATTTTTGCTAGTATAAATTTACTGTTATGTAAAATATACACTAAAGATATTATTTTTCTCGTAAGATGACTATTCTTACAAATATTTTTATAGATAATCGGTTATATTGACTCTTATATAACAACATTTATATAATTTTTAACAATTAGTGTTTAGTTATTTAAATATCGTAAATTTAAAAAGAGAAAAACAATAATACTTTTTAAATGAGATGTCAAAATATCCACGATAGTACTTATGTTAATTTACGGTTATAGAAAAAAAAAACTTATCTAATTTACGGTTATAGAAAAAAAAAAAACTTATCTAATTTACGTGCAATGTACAAAACAAGTTCATTTAATATTCTTTTCATAAAAAACCTATGAGGTTTTCAATGATAAATGTTATTTCCATACGACATATTAAAATAATTAAATACACAATTAATCAATTTCCATATGAAAATAATAACCAATATATTGGTTATATAAGATAATTAATTAGGTAATTATATACATCAAAATCGATCAATCAATTATAATGATACATAGATAAAATAATAAACAGTTACATTTCGTAAAAAGATAAACTATTCTTAGCATGATTATTAATTTTAAAATTAATAAACATAACGTTCAATAAGTTTAGAATATAATTAAATAGATAATTGTTTCGAAATCATCATCTACTGTTAACTTTGTAGAAAAATACTAGGTTGTAATGAGAAACTATTAAAAAAAAAAGTTCCTCAAATCAAAATACGTACACATATCCAAGTAATACTAATCTTCCCTTAATCTTATTATAATTGATAACAAAAACTCAAGCTCAAACAACACATCTAAATTAAATCCTTTGAAACACAAATATTACTTTTGAAATAATTATTCGTTAATCATAAAAGTAAATTTAAATAATTCTATCGAATAATCGAACTTTCTTCTGTTTAGAAAATAATTATAATTATTCCAATAAATTGAAATTTCTTTATTTATAAAAGAAAGTGACTAATATTGAAAATCTTATTAAAAACAAAAAAAGAATTGAAGACAAATCCAATACAAATTTAAATGTGTCTAATTTAAAATTAAACACAATACTGTCTAATAGAGATAAACAATCATTCTTTTCTCTCTCTCTCTCTCTCTCTCTCTCTTATAACCTTATCTTGTAACTTAACACAAGAGTAAATAAGGGAGAACGGGATGGTGTTAGATCGAAGATTCTATGAAGCAAGAGTCAAAACATTACTATTTATGGATTGTGTGTAGATATATATGTGTATACATAGATATATGTATACTGTATTCATGTCAAATCAGAAGACGAGACATACATATATATAAATAAGGGATAGATTAGATAGGATTTTATATTTCAGAGACCGAAAGATCAGTGAGAGTAATAGAACGGTCAGCAGCAGCAACAGCAGTAGCGTGATTCAGTAAGCGGAAGAGCAACGAGGTGGGGAGAGGGAGGTAATCGTGAAGGAGGAGGTGGTGGTGGTGGTGGTGAAGGAAGAGGAGGAGGAGATCGACGTTTATTGAGTTCAGGGTGCACATGCTGAAAAGACGGGAAATAACGAA
Source organism: Polistes dominula (assembly GCF_001465965.1). Next base: position 204,952 of record NW_015148985.1, read on the forward strand.
CGTTCTAATTTATAGTCGTCTTCGTCCTTACTATAATATACGTCATCAAAATGAAGGCTTTTATTGTATCAGCTATAGTAATAGTAACAGGAATATTCGTATTTATTTTGGGCTATTATTTGGCTGTTCACAATGTTGCCCTATTTACTCGTATCCTTCACGAGGTGAGCAAATTCTATTATTTTTTCTTTCTACCAATCTTCAAAATAAAAATAAACAAAATTTATTTAATTCAATAGGACTTATATTACATTTTCCTATTTTTTTTTTATCTAGTATAATTATTAATTTGTAATATATAATTTAATTTTTAATATAAAAAATTTACGAAATACGAATACTTACCTTGGATATTTGTTTTTCGTTACGATTTTTTATTAATACAAGCGAGTTATAGAAGTAAAGTATATCATAGTATTTATATCTACATCAAAAAAAGAAGTAGATTTTTATTATTACAGATAATTAATATACACTATAGATAGAAATATTTTTTTTTTGAAATCGTATAAACATTGAAATTAATATGATTCAACATTATGACGAACCTTGAACAGGTAATTTGCATCGAGAAAAGTTTTAATACGCAATCAACACATTACCATTTTTCTTTTTACTTTTTACTAAAGATCTAAGGAGACAACATTATTTTGTATAATAATCATCAATAACTATAACAAATGATAAAAAACTCATAGAAAAAAACTACATTGCAGTATAATTATTACTCAGTAGATTTAAATAGCAATAATTATGAACATATACAATAAACTATTTTCTTTTTTGGTATAATAATCTTTTGTTATTCTTGAATTTATTATTTAAATAACTTTTGAAGAGTTTTTTGTTTGAATCTTCATTTTTTTCATGATTATTTTTATAATCGACAGATTTTATTCGTAATATTAAAACAATAAATAAAAATATGTATAATATTATTCAATTTTTCCAGCAAATGGTTCTATCGGAAAATTCAAAAAGTTACGAGTTTTGGAAGGATACGAGTAATCTTCCACCTATGCATTTAGATTTATACTTTTTTAATTGGACGAATCCAGAAGATCTGACTCTTCCTGGTGTTAAACCAAATTTTGTACAAGTCGGTCCTTATAGTTTTTTGTAAGTGTTTCAAAAACAAATCAAATATCATTATAAAATAGTTCTTAACATTTCTATGACCTTAATAAAATTAATAAGACGTTGATAAGATAGTAATTTTAATTTTTAATTAATTAGTATTTCAACTGATTATCAATTAGTTTATATAATATATTATATTTAACCCCTTTCTACAATGTTTCGAACAGTTTAATGGTAATCAAATTTAATTATTGCTTTGATTTGTCCATTATCAACTTCATTTAACCGGAACGTTGGTTATCTTTGAATAAAAAATCTGAATTATTTAAACCAATTTTGGAAAAACGTGCATCCTATTAAATAATCAACACCACGAACTTTACATATCTGTTTGTGAACTTTTGATTTTTCCACTTCGTGTTAAAATTGATCCTAAACTAAGCAAACAAAATTACACTTAATTAATTGATGATGGTATTTAATCGTTTTACAAAAAAAGACATTATAAATATTTAGTATATAAATTATTCTAATTTTAATATTACATAAATGAATACTAATGGAAAATCTAATAATGATAAATAAGAAATACTTAACCTCATAAAATGACATCTTAATGAGCAATAAAACCATTCAGTCAAATAATAAAGGAGTGCGTAGGCGACACTATATGAATTAATTGTTTAATTGATTTTTTTTCTTTTGTTTTCAAAAGGAACTTACCGTAATATTTCTATCAACGAAAAGACTCATTATTATCTTTTACTTCTCAGGTCACTAGCTATCTTACTTATAATTGACTTTTTCTCATATCTATCAATTAAAAATATTCTTATTATCAAAATAGGAGATAAATAGAGTTCAACAATTTATTTGGTACTTCAAATGTTTCTCACAAGTATATTGCATGTTTATAAAATGATTAGAAAAATTCATTTTTATTACGTGATCATCCATTCAAAGAACAAATGCATGCTTCTATGAGCTTAATGATTTTTTTATTTCAATATTTCTCGTTTCTATGAAAAATTATTTCTCTTATAAATATTTTTTATCTCATTTAATTTGTACATCATTACTCGAGATTTACGTAGGGTAATAAAAAAATCCATTTAATTGATCAAATGGAAAAAAAACTGTGATTACGCAACTAATGTTAGATTATTACTTTTGTAGCAGTTATTAACTATGAATAGTATACAAATAATGGTAATATACTAGACATTGTTAATAGACATAATATTCATTATAATTATTAATCAACTATCTGACACTTTACATATTAAATGTGAAACGTCTTGCATTTTAATTCTTGTTTATTCATACGATAATAAAAAACTTAGATGACGAAAAGAAAAAGAAAGAAAAGGAAAAATAATTGAAACGAATCGTTAAAGAAGAATATTTTTCTAATATCTCGTTACAGAGAGATCAAGAAAAAAGTAAATATTACCTTTCATCCAGAAAATAACACCGTGAGTTACTTTCAACAACGATTCTGGTATTTTGATCAAGAACGTAGTAATGGAACATTGCAAGATTATATCATACAACTTGATGCCGTAGCAGTAGTAAGTAATATCCTTTGATCTATTTGATTTGATTTTATTTTATTTATTATAAGAATTAATTACGATGAGATTGATCGAATATGTTTCAGTCAGCCACGCACAAAATACGTAATTGGTCATATTTCATGCAAAACACCCTTTCCTATTTACTTACCTCGAAATCTGATTTAAGTATAAGAAAGACCGTTGACGAATTGTTGTTCACCGGTTATGAGGATACATTAATTAACATGGGAAAGATTGCAGCTTCACAGGATATGCCACCCTTTGATCGTTTCGGTTGGTTTTATTCGGTATGATAATATATATATTAACATATGATATATTTATTTTGTACAATTTCATGAATTAATTAAACAAACTTATAAAATTACAAGTTTGATCATCGAAATGAAATGAAGTATAGAACATTTTTTTCATCGAAAAAAAAAAAATATTAATTTATCATCCAATTGGTTATTGTTTATTTTATTTAGACGATTCTGTTAGGTGGTGGTAATAGTCGTGTGTGGTAATGGAATTATAGATAGTAGTAAATTATTCGCAGGCAAAGCCTTAAATTGCTACTGTACAAGGCGGGTCACGTATACACGTTGAATAACGAATGAAAAGCAATGGGGGCATATTATGTATTAATTTGTTGTGTCATGCGTGCAACATCAATGGTCGGTTAATTTAAGATTGCATCGTTTCGTCTCAGAAAAGCGTTATATATTTATTGTTTTATGACTTTTCCTCACTTTAATATTGGTTGCAATTTTTTTACAAATAATATTAACAAAATTTGCTGTATTAACAAACATGAATCTTAATATTCATGGTTTAATTTAACTATAAACAGTGAGTAGGCAAAAATTAACATAAAAGATTTTTTTAAAGCGTTATCCGTGTTTAATTAGAAGTTAAAAAAATACAGGAAAAAAATTAACGAGCATATAAATATATAATAATGCGTAAAATGTTTATAAATATTGTAGAAAAGTAATTCAACAATATTGATGTGTGTGCGTTAGTGATGTAATATGTTAATTTAATATTTTTAGAGAAATGGTTCTATTACCTTCGATGGTAACTTCAATATGGATACCGGTGCTGGGGACATCAGTCAATTAGGTGTATTGAAAAAATGGAATTACAAGGATACCACCAATTTCTTTAAAAGTCCTTGCAATGTAGTCGAAGGAAGTGCAGGTGAATTTTGGCCACCCCATCAAATGGAAGCTGATATTATTTTGTACAGTTCTGACGTATGCAGGTGAGAAAGTTTTTCGTTTATTTCGAATATATATTACAATTTTTGCAATGAAATAACCAAAAGAATAATATATTTATAATATTAATTATTGCATGAAAATTTAAATGAATAATTTGAAATCGTATCTGTCGACGTTTTTAAATATTTTTATATTTTACAATTGCATCACTTTTTTGATTTAAAAATGTATTCTTTTATTTTTACGGACAACAGAGATAGCATTGAAAAAAAAAAAAAAAACAAACAAAGAACCTTAACCTCTGCAGACTTTATTCGTATATATTAACCTTCGTGACGTTTCTATAATAGGATCGGTCAGTAATCTCATTTATTTAACAGATAGGTACAAATTTAAGACACTTATCGACGTCTGTCACAGTGCCGAGAGGGTACGGTCAATGCTGCTCTCTATGCTTTTAAAATTTAACCTACTAAAAATACAATTTGTTTCTTTAACGATTTAAAACAAAAACACCAAAAAAACCATTAGTTAATTTTATTGGGCAAAGTATATAAAAAAAAACTCGGCGAGTTTTTTTTTCTTCTTTTTTTTTTTTTACAGAGATTCTTTGTACGAAAATAAAAATAACAAGCACAGTATTAAAAGAATTTCTGTTCGTTGTGTATTTTTATTCACATAATTTAACGCTCATAATAAACATTTTTATATATTTTATATATTTCTTTTTTTATCTTTCTTTTTTTTTAACATCAACACGATTGTAACAATTTTAAATAAATTTAATAATATTTTGCCGTTAGTAGTAACATCATAGGTGATTTCGTTAGTCAGCAGTTAGTCAAACGCAGTCAACAAAATACGATATGTTATTTTGTCATTTCAATGTTTATTTAACAATACATACCGATGATATTTTTAGAAAAACAATTCCTTTCACTGTCTCCGTTTCCTAGTCATTTTTCATTAAAATCTTTTATAATATTTTCTTCATTATTTTATTTAATATATTTCAATAATTGATTATTTTTGTTATATTTACAGAACATTGACGTACGAATTTGAGAAACAGATTGATTATATGGGTATCAAAGGTAATAAATATACACTTGATAAAAAATCATTAGCAAACAATACAAAAAAACGTTTTCCACATGACCAAGCTAAATATTTTGAGATTACAACTACGACTGAGGATTTCTTCGAGTCCGATTATTCGGAGGAAGTTACCCAGACGCCTAAAGACAACGATGATCCTGACGTTGTTAATTTAGGGAATTGTTATTGCAATGGTGAATGCAATCCTAGTGGATTAATAAATGTTACTTTATGTCGTTACGGAGCACCTGCCTTTTTAAGTCTTCCTCATTTTTACAAAGCTGACCCTGTATTTGGTAATCAAGTCATAGGGATGAACCCTAACGAAGAAGATCACAGTTTTTACATCGTTTTAGAACCGGTAAGTTATTTTCTATCTTTAAATAAGTAATCTTTATAATAAGAAACTATAAAAATGGATTGAACAAATGTTTGCTTGATTAAATGCAGGTGTTCAATTCTTATCTCATTTATCTTTGACCGATAACAATATAATAACACACAAAAATTTCAAAGTCTAACGCATTTCTATTACAATCAGTTAATAGCTAATAATTTTATTCTAATATTTTAATATTATTTATTTATTATTAAACAATTATTTCTTGGTAATCTGTCAGACTACCGGAATACCTTTAGAAGTAGCTGCTAGGTTACAAGTAAACATGCTCATTCAACCATCTCATACCATTACGTAAGTACATTTTCTTTTTAAGTTACAGATAAAAGTTGATGAGCTTTTTTCATTTGTAATTAAAAAAATTTATTGTTACTTTATTTTTTTTCCTAGACTTTTCAAAGATATTCCAAAGATGTACTTCCCAATATTTTGGTTTTCCATGAAGGTAAAAGCACCTGAACAATTTATATCCGAATTGAAAACTGTGTTCATACTTAAAGACGTAATGTTATGGTCTGGTGTTTTCCTAATTCCAACTGGAGTTACCATGATATTTTCAACTATTATTTACCTGTACTTTAGAAGGAATACAGAAGTTCACGTGAGTCGATTAGTTTTTATTTGACGTAATTTATCGATATCTTAATTTTTTTTCTTTTTTTTGTGTTTTTTTTTTGTTGTTCATACAATCAGCAAGGAACTCTTAACAATAATATTAACAATAACGATCTTAACAATATTGGAATGACTATATTGAATAATAGAAGAACATTTTAGGAACAATTAAAATTGGAGAACGCGAATGGTTCTTCAAAGAAAAATGTGGAATCCGTCTACTTGAACAAAATAAATCCCGATGATGACACTCACGTCAGAAGTAATCATCAATTGTATCCGAAACTTTATTGATGAGTTTATTATGTTGTTGTTTTTTGTTTATCTTTTTTATCAGATCATCCTACTTGTGACAGTTGTAGTCGAATTTGAAGATTGATTATCTTAAATTCGTCCAGTGAGTCTTGACAGACAACTATTCTCGATCGAGCTTCGATAATTTTTTGACCAAAAGAGGAAATACTTATCCTTATTTAAACAAATTACCGTCGTCAATCAAATCGATAAATATATAGATGATATATGTATATATATATATATTTACGTATATTTATACATGTACGAATATTTTGATACTATTATTAGAAAAAAAATGCGCAAAGTAAGTTTGAATGGTTAGATATACATTTTTTAAATTAAAAAATTTAATTATATCTAATCATCGTCAAACGTTTGTACGCTGAATATACCAATGATTATAAGTTCCATTAACATTATACAAAGATTTTTACAAATATTTTCTAAGATGTTATATAATCCTGTAACATTGAAATACATTCCTGATTTAGAAATTAGTTTATGTAAATCGATTAAGATTATAAGATGGTAGAATTTAAGACTGAAGGATATTTTTAATTGTTATCATTGTGATAATTACATTATTAATGAATGATAATACAAACAAAATGAAAAAGGCTAAATGCAGCCTTGAATATTATAGATTTTTAATATATATAAATTTTTTAAAGACTTATATATGTTCGAACCAAATATTGAATTTATCATTGAATTAATAATGTAATTATAAGAAACAGAAAAATGATGACGGAAATGATTTCTGTGTTAGAAAAGATTATTTGGTTACAAATAACATCGTTGTGCCTTGTACATTGTACTACAAACAATTATTATGAAAAGAAATTGTTATTAATAATATTATCTTATTAATAACAATGATGTTCTTACATTTACATAGAATACATTTTTTAATTAATATTTGTACGTTTCATTTCTGTATTTTTGACATTAATGTTTTCTATGAAGCCTCTGAACTTTAGATATTTGTTAATAAATTATTTAAAAGTACGTAAAAATTGGAAAATAATAGACAAATAATTATTTGATATTATTTGAATTTTTATTATATAAAAGAGAACAATTTTATAGAAATATATTTTAGTATTGCTTTATGAGAAAACATTCATGATTCATTTTTTCTTAATGCGCAATCTGTTACAAAATCAAAATAACTACGTTTACATATATTTGTGCCAAACATTTTTGTTAAGCTCGAAAATCTACGGTTGAACTTATATGTTTTAACATTTTTTACTAGATAGTCACGAATACGGAAATTTATATAGTTTTTATACCTGGTGTTGTGCAATATGATTTATTTAACAGCGTTGAACAAACCTCATAGAAAGATATAACATAATAGATGTCTATTAAAAAATTGTAAACTATTAGAGCTTACAAAATTGTATAATTGTATAATTATACAAAAAATTGTAATAAAATAAAATTGTATAATTTCGAATATAACACACAATAATATTAATTTTATTTAAATGATACAATTTCATTAAATTAAATTAATTTAATTTATCATTAAAATAAATATAAAATTATTGTGTTATATTTGAAATTTATCTAATAGAATTATAAAATTTTTATAGTAGGAAATATATTTAGTGAAATAACTTCGTTTGCAAGTATAAAACTTGCTTGTAGTACACCTCGCTGTTTTATTTAATTATAGGGTTTATGTTTCTGTCTAGATTTATTTTGCATAAATTTTGTAGAAAAAATCAATTGTAATAAATGATCTATCATTTTTATTATATCGTCAAATTTTATTTTGGTATTGTAAGATTTCAGAACAATAATTTGTACAAAAGTATCCTGCGTTATTTAATTACCTGTGCTCGATATATTCAATAGTTACCTGAAATACTCGCAGTTGATAAAGTAAATTACTTCTATATTTATATTTATTAATTTTTAATATTAAACTTTACAATTGAATTTATGAAACAAACCTTTTTGTTTTTAATTATTATATCTGACTCAAAAAAATCTCTGGTATGATAAAAAAATATTTTATTAATTCGCAAAAATAATTATAATCTTTAATTAATAAATATTTGTTGTTACTGAGAGTACTAACATAAAATAAACTATTATTAAATAGTTGTAAAAAGCTTAAATATAAGAATTTATTAGGAATTTAATAAAACAAACATAAAAGTATATCAACGAAGAAACCTAAACAGGTTGTTTCAATACCATTCAAAACTTTAGGGTAAAATAAATCTTGCAACACTATTAGAGAGAACATAAAAAAAGAACAAAAATTATAAACTAATATAATTATTAATATAACAATATATGTTAAATGTATTATTAAATATCAATGGAATGATACGATTCGAATAATTTGGAATTTTTCAAATAATATGGAAAGAATTTCAAACACGTTTAGGTAGAATCGTAACATTTCTAAAGAAATGGGCCAAAGAAAAGAAATTGTGATATTGAAAGAGTAGGGTTTCTTATAAAGGACTGAATAGACTTAAAGGGAGATATCTTCCCTTGTAGAGGGGACACTACCAATGACACTGTTAGACGTTAGCCCGTTAATCTATTAGGTTTCCTCAGTTGAACACGAAACACACGTTGTGTCGTATGTTTCAAATTAAGTTCGATCGTTAGAGCATTTACAAATATATTTAAACACGACTACGCAAACATATAAATATTTCTATTTATCTTAAAATTTAGAAAAAGTGATATTATTTATATTAAAAATTATTTATCACTAAAGGGATTTATCGGTAAGTAAAATTAATTAAACTAAATATTTTTAATAATTATTTTATTAGAATTATGAAGATTTTGTATCAGTAATTAATTTGTTTTTGCAATTTGAAAAATTGATATTAAACGTTGATATTAATTTTTTGTTAAACAAATATAATAACATTGTGATTTTGTAATAAGTAATTTTAATTTGTTTTTGTAATTTGAAAAATTGATATTAAACGTTGATATTAATTTTTTGTTAAACAAATATAATAACGTTGTGATTTTGTAATAAGTAATTTTAATTTGTTTTTGTAATTTGAAAAATCGATATTAAACGTTGATATTAATTTTGTTTTAAAATATAATAATATTATGATTTTGTTATTAGTTTAGCCAATCGATGTATCGGTTGTAGAAAAAAAATATTAATTTATTATTTATCGATAAAGATCAATATTAAATATAATGAGATATATTAAAGTAGAGAAATCTTCCTTGAAATTCATTATAATTAATTAGAAAAATTAATAGAGAATTAGATCATTCGAGAATGTCATTGCACGAAGCAAAAATGCTTTTAATTAATCTCTAAAGCAAATTTAAATAAGAATACTGAATGTTTTCCGGTTTGTTTAGTTAGTATTGTTAAAAGGAAACAAAAGATTCGTTATTACGTATCAAAACAACTATATGACAACTATTCCTATTTATATTAGGAACGGTGAACAATACTTTGTGTACATTTAAAAAAAAAAAAATAAACATAGAATGATCGGTGGTATAATTAGAAACATACATAGTTTGAAAAAGATAAACAATACTTATCTCTCTCTCTCTCTCTCTCTCTCTCTCTCTCTCTATTATTTATTTTTATCTCATAAATTTAATTAAATAAACATTCTTAAAAAATAAGTAAAATAAAAGGATTGCTTTGTCAAAAATTGTACAAAGATAAAATCAAAACGTTGCCATTTATGGGCCGTAATAAAATTAATATGTACATGTGTATATGTAAACAAACTCATGTGTGTGTTTATATTCTCACATTTATACAATACTATCAAAAAGATCGGATCATTTTACCGACATTTTGAAGTCAAGGGTACGTGGTTTTTATTTGTTCAAATACCCATCGATATTACTAATTATAAATATTAAACAATTGTTTAATTTTCGTTGTGTTTTAAACGTTTTCTATATGAATGTTGAATCCAGAGAAATATACATTATTAAAAGATTAAAACAAAAATAGGATTTTTATTTTTCAGAAACTGAAAGAACAATGAGAGTAATGAAACGGCCACACTGCCAGTAGTTTAATTAAAGAAGGGAAAAATAAATAACGGGTGGGGTAAAAAAACAACAACGACCTTTATTATTAAATTCAATGTGTGCATTTGAAAAGATAAAAATTATTGAATCGTTTAATTTTACAGCGAATTATTCTAACAAGTCAACTAACCAATCATCAAAATGAGGACTATATATAGATGGTTACTTAAAACTCTCATTGTAGTGATTATCATAGTGTGTCTGGGTTTAGGATCGTATTTTGGATGCAGCAGTATTTATAACAATTATATTCGAAAAGTGAGATGATCATTTTTTTTTTTTTTTTTTTAAACAATAAGTATCTGTGAATCCTCATTAGCTCGTGATTAGTAAAAATTAATAATTTTAATACATGTAACATTTATTTTATTAAATTCAATATTATAATTTTTGCAGAATATTATTCTTAAATATAATTCAAAGTATTACAAATTTTGGTCGGACACAAGTAAACAACCGTCTACACATTTAGACTTTTACTTTTTTAATTGGACGAATCCTGATGACTTGAATAAACCTGAGAAGAAACCTAATCTAGTACAAATTGGTCCGTATAGTTTTGTGTAAGTATTAGAAAATGAAATGAAATATCGTCTAAATCAGTGGTACCTAAATTTTTTCTATTATCGGCACACTTATTGAAATCAGGTTTCTTACATTTTTTGCAAATACATCTCTTGCAATTATACATATATTAAAAAATATATATATTATAAATAAATTTTCTAAGTTTTATTTAAAAATAGATTTAGTAATATGAAATAAATAATATATCCATCTTACTGAAAATAATTGTCATTAGAATCTAATGTTAGTTAGTGATAAATTCAATTTTTAACTTATACTTCGTTTCGAAAGTACGAATGCCATGCTACAAAAATCAGAAGAGGTAAAAAGATCTGATGAAGTGCATCATTTAAATGATGCAATTGTTGTTTATACAGGTCAACCGTTATCGTATTTTCTGAGGCATTAACAATTATCTGAGGCCATTCTGAACGAGGTTGGTCGTCTACATTCAAATTACCAACTTTTAAACCTTTTGAACAACTTTTCACGTGTCCATATCTTCCTCATAAGTTTTGCAAATTTTTACTTTATAATTTTATAGCATAGATGTAACACGCTAGAATTAACCATACGTTTAACCATACGTTTAAACAAAAATAGTTTTGCTTATTCCGCTTGCTTTCGCATTAATTTAGTATGATGTAAAAAAATATACATTTTAATTGTATGCTATCAATGCGCATGTTGCTAACGCGTATGTGGTTATTGATCGCTTCTTAGATTAAATAAACGTAACTGTTCAGTAGGATATTTGCATAGATAATAAAAAAAAAGTAATTTATTTATGCAAACATTGAATGTTTCCCTTTTTTTTTTTTTAATAGCGATAAGAGCTTCGAAGCTGTATATATTGCTTATTAAAAAGCAAAAAGAAGATAATTAATGTAAATAATTATTAAAAGGTATGTTTTAATATCTCGTTACAGAGAGATCAATCAAAAGGTGAATATCACGTTTCATTCAAATGGCACAGTCAGTTACTTTCAACGACGATTTTGGTACTTTGATGAAAAACGCAGTAATGGAACATTACAAGATAAAGTTTCTTTACTTAATGCCACACTAGTGGTGTGTATCCCTTTTTACTTTTTTTTTTTTTATATATTACATAACTTATATAAAGATTAATCAACGTATTTCAGTCAGAAGGGAATATAATAACGTTGCAACCATATTTGATGAAGAAAAGTTTTTCTAACCTTGTTAAAAAACAATCAAAATTACGTATAATTAAAAGAGTCGGTGATTTGCTCATTGGATACAAGGAAGTTTCATACTTTAAACATTTTAACAAATTTTTATATCTTTCTAAGGTAATACCAATATATGAAAATATAATAACATAATTACACAAACTCATTGCATCGATACATTTTAATATGCATCAAATTGATTAAAATTTAGAGAAAAACAACAAATTCAAATCGAATAATTATTGTTTATTTAAATTTGACATCAATTTATTATCTATACTAAAATATTTCTGTTTAGATGACACGTTTGATAATTACTTGACGTAGAATATTGATCATTTTACTTTTCCTCATTTCTTTTTTTTTCCTTTTTTTTATTTAGCCTCTTTGATGGTAATAGTCATCGTCTGGTAATGGAATTATAGATTGTAATAAATTATTCATAGATCCAAGACTTATTACTGTCGTGTAAAATTTACATCTTATATTGAATGGAACAAAAAAAAAATTGAGAACATATTTTATATTAATTTATTAGATATCTAATCAAGAAGATGATCTGTGTAAAACTTGTGATAATAAAAAATTATATTATTAATTAATATTTTTTTTTTTTTTAGAGAAATGGTACTATAGATGGAGATAATTTTAATGTAGCTACCGGTGAAAAGAACATTAGTCAATTAGGTCTTTTAAAAAAGTGGAATTACAAGAATACTTCGTCGTACTTTGAAAAAATTTGCAATCAAATTGAAGGAAGCATTGGTAACTTCTGGCCTCCAAATCCAATCGATAACGAAATCAAATTATTTATGCCTGAATTATGCAGGTAAGAGAGAATTGTTCAATAGAAATGATTTTTTTCCTTTTATTAATTATTATATTAAAATTTAATAACTTTTAATAATTTAAATTATGTTATTAACTTTTGTATTAATTATATTTATAATTATTTTTATACTTTTGTATTAATTATATTTATATTTATTTATAATTATAAATCATGTTAATAACTTTTTTTATTAATTCCTTTTATAATTGTTTTGTTATAATTTTATCTGTACAGAGCATTGATATATGAATTGGATAAAAAGACAGATTATATGGGTATGGAGGGCTATAAGTATACCATGGACACAAAAACTTTAGATAATTATAGAGATATATGTTATCTATTGAAAGTACCACAACATTTTGAAGTTCAGAATTTAGATGATATTTGTGAACCAAAGAATATTTCAGAAGATTGTTATTGCGATAAGGAATGCAATCCGATTGGTTTCATTAATATAGGATACTGTCATTACGATGGACATATTTTCTTCAGTCTTCCTCATTTTTATAAAACCAAACCTAGGTTAAGGGATCTAGTCGTAGGTTTGAATCCAAACGAAGAAGAACATAGTTTTTACATCATTTTAGAGCCCGTAAGATTTGTTCATATTATTAAATAAATAATATTTATTAAAAAACTATAAATAGATGAACAAAATATTCTTTTTTCTATTGAAATTTTTATCAATCAATTAATCATCAATTATTTTTAAATCTTACAGAATACTGGTATGCCTTTGGAAATAGCAGAAAGATTGCAAATCAATTTACTCCTACAAACATCTACTGACAAGATGTAAGTATATTTTAAATAATAAAATAAAAAAAATTAATTGTATAAAATTTGATCAATCAATTGAAAAGTATAATGAAAGCTTTTCATTAATTAGTCAAAGTATTTGGTTCAATTGTTTATGTTTTCCTAAGGTTTCTTCAGAATATTTCATCGATATACTTCCCAATTTTCTGGTACTCTAAGAAGATAAAATTACCCGAAGAATTAGCTTTCGAACTACGAGATATAATTTCATTTGATTCCTCAATGTTGAAATCATTTATCGTAATTATAATCTCTGCAATACTCATATACTGCTTGGCATCAGGATATTATGAATTCTTTTCTATAGGTCGTAGGGTGAGTAATTTGATTTTTATATGAACATAGAATATTCATCGTTATTTGTCTTTTCTGTATCTTTTTTTTTTTATTTAACATGAAATCGTTTAGAGAATATATACAGTCAGAAATGAAGCAGAAATGATTATATTGGATGAATACTAACAAAAATTGTTAGATAGAATGTAAACAATTCAAATTGATACTCTCAAGAATGATATTAGTCTACTCGAACAAATTGAATCCCAATGAAAATGCTCGTTTTAAATGTGATCTTCAATTTTATTTGAAATTATTAGAGAATTTGTAATTTTTTCTCTACTAATAAGTTATAATCGAATTCAACGTTTTATTTGATTAAAAAACTGTCTTTTAAATATTATAAGACAGAGTATTAATCGATCTCAATTTATTATTTTGATCGAATGGAATGCTTATCCATACTGATCAAATTTAAGTCATAATTAATATCATCAAATTTGATTAAATTATATAAAAATTGATACACATATGTATTTATATTTATATATGTATTTATATATATATATACACACAATTGTGATACATATATATGTATATATATATTATATAAATGTGTAAAAAATAATCTTATGTATGTATATATATGTTAATATTTTATGTATTGAAATTAATTTGATATCATTCTAAAAGTCATCAAATTAATTTTCTTATGTAAATACGTAACATATTTTTACATATATGTATATACATGTAGAATCACTTTTTATACAAAATTTGAAATCATTGACATGGTAAAAATACCAATTTCCATATTAGCAATTATAATTGCATAGTCAAATGTTCGTAAATTGAAAAAAAAAAGAACCAACGATTAAATTTCTTTTAATTTACCTAGAAATATTAATATTTTACGATATTATTAATAAATATTTTATGAACGATCATTTTCATACATTTGAATATATTATTTTAGTAAAATTGATCAAGATCGTAAAATTCTATAATTTTTGAATATGAAATAAAAAATATTAACAGTAAAAAAGGAAAACAAAAATATCATCAAAGAAAAAGTATGCATCCTATATAGTTTTCTATATAGTGTTCCTAAAGATTATAAATGTCCGAAAAAAAAATATTAAATATATTTCATAATGAAAAATGTTTTTAGAAAGCAGAAAACTGTTGACGGAATAATTTGTACCATTCATTTGTAAAAATTAATTGATTACAAATATCTGTTTACGTTGTTGTGCTTTTTTAAGTATGAATTGTGTTACAATAATCATTTGAAAAATTGTTATTTATAATTGTCATTTTATTAATAACAATTTTCTTATATATTTTTATATTAATCTATTAATTTTAACTTATATATTTTTTTATTCCAATTTCATACAAAAATTTTAAAATAATCGACAGACAAATATCTTTCCAATAAAGTTTTTATAAAAGTTTTAATATTCATATTAGAATAAACTTTATTTTATAAAATTTTTGTCTGTCAACCATCAAGGAAATATTTGTAATTATTTAGGAACGTAATTGATGTGTTAAAAGATAAGAAAATACTACTACGTTTGCGTATTTGTGACAGACATTATTTGTTATAGTCTTGCTTTGACGACAAAAACAATCGAAATTAATTTTAATAACTGTAATGTATTGCAATTATTTTATTTACCAATTTCTTGCAATCATTAATATTATACTATTTAGATATGATTTAATGTAACATTATTGTGTATTGGTGTTAAATTTTGCCAAATTTCACAGAAAAACACGATAACTATAATTTATTAAGCATTAATTTTGTATGACATTAAATTTTAATAAACAAAATTTATACTTTTCATTTAAAAATCGATAATCTATTATTTTTTCTTCAAAATTCAAAAAAAAAATATTTTGCAAAAGTATCTTGCTACTTCGTTATTTAAATAATCGATATTTTAAAGTAGCTCACTGAAATACTTACAGTTGATAAGGTAAATTACTTCTATACTTACACTTTTACTGGATAATAAATTTTGCAAATAAATAAATGAAACATAAATTTATTTATTTTTATTTTATTGTGTTTAAAATATCTTTATTAAAATAAAATATTTTTTCTTATTCATTTGCAGAATTAATTACTTTCTTTCAGATAGTTGCTGTTGCTATTAAAATTTGCAATTACCAAAAATTTAATTATACTAATTCGTAAAAGTTTAAAATAAGAATTAATTTTATTTTATTTAAATTAATTTTATTAGAGCAAAACTGCACTTGTTATTAATTTAATAAAATACGTAAGAATATCGATAAAGAAACCTTAACAGATTATTTCTATACCATTGGACAGTACATAGACAGTATAAGCTTTAGCAAGTAGTATCACTAATATACTTTTCTGTTAAATAATTCAGTATTACTAAGACACCCAGCTAAAACTCATTTTTTATTTATAAAACCTTCAACTTTATGGTAAGTCGAATATTTAAACTATCACCTATATAACAAAAATCATTATTTTTATTGTTAGTATGATACAAATTTAACGCCATTAAACTTGATTCAGCACCATGAAGTATGCTTCGTCATTCCAACATTTGCAAATTTTAATGTAAAAACAAAATAAAACGAATAAAATTTATTATTTTATCTTATTTTATTTGGAAATAAATTCTCAATAAATGAAAAACAATTAAAAACATTTACATTTGTAAATGTTACAAATACAATTATTCTTGACGAACCTAACCTTAAATTTCAATTGAAATGCGTGAAATTATACACGCATAATAAAAGAGGGTCACGTAGAACCTACGCGCGACTAATGCGAAACTTTATCACTTTTTTTATGTTCATAACATTATTGAATGTTCATTTATTTATATGAGATGCACGAGGTTTATACCCAATTACATTTGAATGACAAATTATAGTTTTAAGATAAGTATTTAAACAATAGGTGTACATTAAAATGTCAATTTGAAATATTATAAATATATGATGATTAAAAAAAAAAAATATCAGAAAAATACAAAATATAATAAATAAGAAAAGAAAAAAATAATATGTAAAATAAAATCTATTTAAAATAATATAATAATCTATAATAGAAATAATATGTAAAATAAAATCTATCTATAATAATATAATAATCTCTAATATCAAAATAATATGTTAAATAAAATCTATCTATAATAATATAATAATCTATAATATAAGAATAATATATAAAATAAAATTTATCTATATAATATGTAATAAAATCTTAGATAACATATCTAAAAATATATACATAGATATGTCATCGAAATAAGTTTCACATTAAAAAAAATCAAAATGTAATATTAAATAAATATTATAATTAATTTATATAAGATGTTCCGATTTTATATGATGTGTCATAGTTATCAAATAAAATCTTGAAATATATATACGATGACTTTTGTCTATTAACGTAGTTGAACGAATGATTGAAGACCGTAGTGATCCAGCATACTGATCGAGTAAAGATGTGCACTAGATAGACTCGTTAATTGATGAGACACGTCATCATTACTCTTCTCTCGATCTTCAAAATCTGTCACCTTCCTTTTGTTTCTCTTTCTCTCTCTCTCTCTCTCTCTTTCTCTCTTTCTCTATATAGAAGTGGAGCATGACCTCGACTGCTAAGCAGACTTTTACGCGTTTTGCGATACGGTCGCTCGCAACGAGAATTGTTTACTCGGAATGTTAAATATGTAAGTAAACTCAAACGACGTTGTATAAGTGCATCGGAACACAGACCACGAATAATTTACCGCATGTTTTTCGTTTTTTATTATATTATATAACATCATTTCTAATTATGAATAAACAAATAAAATGTCAAATTAATAACAACGTAACATAAACGTACGTATAAACATATGTTGTGTTTGTTTTTAATGAATGTATTTATGAATAATAAAAAATACCTCACATTATCAAGAAGAATTTTTGTATTCACATAAATATTTTCAATACGAAAACACCAAAGTAGCTTATCGCGTAAATGTATGTACATTGTTTAACAATGACGAGATAACAGATCTCCTTTACTGGTTTATCATTTGTTTTCGTTATTAGATATAAAACTTCATCTTTTTTATTATTTTTTATTTTTATTTCTCCAAATGTCAATGTACTTAAATAAATATTAGATATCTCTTTTTATCATAGATAAGGCGAACGATAATTTTAAGAAAAAAGT
Organism: Polistes dominula; assembly: GCF_001465965.1. The sequence goes on from NW_015148985.1 coordinate 223,207, forward strand.
ATGAGAGAGTATTATTGATGCGACCCATTATCAAACCTTATCGAATATTTAAAAACATAGAAAAAAAAAGTTCGTACGCTTGATAATTTCTTTGTAACTATAAAGCTAGGAGCTACGAGAGAATGTTAAATAATACAGGTAGAAATACGTAGTCGGTTTTCTCTTTGTTTCAAACGCGAACAACATTTATATTGCGGTCGTTTAATTGCACTAGGAAAAAAATAAAAATAAAATAAAGAAAGAAAGAATAAAATACAAATAAGCCTTTAATTACTATCACTACTCGTTTTGTTATTATTTTTAGCATAGTAATTTTATACCGTATCTAATTACAATGATCTAATGATTCAGTTAATTATTTCCAATGAATGTTGTTTCGAATGAAACACTAAATATCTAAACCTTCCCAAAGCGAATTTCCAATTTGTTATCATTTCATTTATTGATATAACAAGAAGTGGACGAGCATTAATTAATAATTAATTACGTTTCATGGCAATCTCAAACCAAAACCACCATTTATTAATTTGTTAATTGTTGCTTTTTTTTTTTTACGTTAAGAAAGTTTCGTAATGGTGGCGTAAAGATTAACAAAAAAATACTTTAAACGAAATTATTTACAAATTAATTAACAAGCTTAGCACTTTAAACTTTCATGGTCTGTGTGTGTGTGTGTTATAGCGTTAATAGTTAAAATAAATATTACGAACAAACCAAAGTTCAATAATATTTCTTAAATTATACAAATTGAACGTTATTCATATTCGTAAAATAAATAAATTAATAAAAAATCAATTATTTGATTAAATATTAAAAGAAGAAATAAACTTGTGAAGAACTTCACAGAATCAATTAGAATTAATTGTTAGTATAATTGTTTTTTAAACAGTTAATAGAATTACAACTTGTTAGGAAAATCCATTACCATCGGGTCCAACTATTTTTCAATTATTCAACAACTAACCGAAGTTTTCTAATGAAAGGGTGTAAAAAGGGAGATAGGTTGGACAGTGGTAGTAGAAAGGACCCATCATTTCGTTTCCTAATACGAGTTTCGTGGCTTTTGTTTTCTCTTCTTGTTTAAAGGGTTACATAAATACATTAGCGTATAAACGAAAATTGAAACGTCTAATTGTCTCGACCACCCACCCACCATCTTTTTCGATTACTGAAGTAAGAAATAATTTTCTTTTTTTTCTTCTTTTATTCAAGCCAATTTTTTTCAAGATCCTCTCGCTACTTCTTTCATCATTCACAAATGAAAGAGTAAACTTTCATTTTGGTAGACGATAAAAAATAAAAAGGGTAGAAGCTGACAACTTTTCGTTGTATCAAGAAAGCTGCTAGTAACATTTCACAATTACTTCGGATAGTACTCTCTTTTTTTTTTATTATTATTATTTTTTCTATCTTCTTCGTAGGAAATATACCAAAAGATCGTAAAGATTTCAACAAACCAGAAGGATGATCCTTCTTACTTACCTTGGCCCATATTTTAATGAACGAAAACTTCTTTTTATTTTTTTTTTCGACGTTTCTATCGAAATCAAAAGTTTATCTGTGTTTCTCATTTATTTGTTTGTTCGTTTAATAATAAATTGAAAAATATAAAACGTAAGAAGCTTTTAACAAAAGCTTAATATAATTGCTAACATATTTACACGCAATGAAAATGGATACTGACACGCAAACTTTATTAATAACCTAATGTCATAAAAAAAAAAAAAAAAAAAAAAAAAGAAACAAATTGAACGTATAATTTACGCTATCGTCGTTGTTTTAATAGATCGAGTTAATTAGTGAAAAAGAAAAAAAATGTCTAATGAAGCCTATATAAAAAGGATTTATCGCAACCACGGGGAATAAACCACAAAGTTTTGCGAAAGTTTAAAGAGCATCAAAGGGCCGCACAATTATGTCGTTAAATAAATAAAACATACATCTCCTAGAAAAATTGCGCATGGACGTGGACGACAAGGCGCGAACGCTTAGTTGACCTATTAATCCGATTGACCTCGCCATACCAGTACAATTATCGTGTATTTATCTTATTTTTCTTCTACGATGTTTTCTTGTCTTATATTATTCGACAATATACAAGAATTCTCATAGGAATATAAGCTTTCTCGTCAGCTTTCTATGAAATTGTCCGAACTTATTGTCATTACATTATTCTTGAGTGTTTTCCCATGGGATTCAGTAAAAAACCAAAAAAATATATTAAAAAAATAATAAGAGGAAAGAGGATTCATAGAGATTAGTAGATTCAAATTTATTTATTTTATCCTTGTATTATTTTTTTATTTGTATTTTTCTTCTTTTCAATGAAATCAATTTAAATAGAAAAAAGATAAATGAAAATAAAATGAGAATCGTATATATTTTAATGGTAAACTAGGAAATTCCATATTCGCCATAGATGATAGTAATAAAATTAACATAAGTATTTCCATAAATTAATGAAATGTGGTTTGCTTTAGCATAACTAATATTGACATATTAAAATCCAAATAGTTGGAGTCGAATATTTCGCCAAAATGCCCGTATTTCTTATTCATGAATTCATTGAACCACAGGGAGGAGGAGAAGGAGGAGTAGGTGGAGGTTAAGGTCTTGCGCGTTGGACGTGTTCCTCTTTTATTTTCTGGACTATTCGACCCGAGAGACACGATATAAGTATAGGTGAATGTAAGTTACTTCATAAATAATTTCAAATTATTTTAATACTACAAAAAATGGCAAACACCTTTTATACTTTTACAAAATAATATTATTTTTCTATTTTTTAGTTTATTTTATTCATTCGTAAGATGTGTCAAGGTTAAAAAAAAAAAAAAAGAAGAATAGAGTAGGTTAGCAATTAGCGAAAAAAAATCGCACTCAACCTTTTTTTTTTGTTTTATCCCCTTTTTTACTCTGACCGATCGAAGAACAAACCCTTCACTCTCTCTCTTTTTGGACAGATGTTTAACCCTTCTATTTTCTTCCTCAGAGAACGACCCTTAACCGTCGCACTTGTATTTAGGGTCCGTCGAATATACCGTCTAACACATGTCTCATACACGAGTGCAATTTTAACGAAAAATAAAACCTAGGGGTTGTTGTCGAACCTATCGTCTAAAACGCTAATAACAACATCGATTTGCGACACACATTGTCTAAAGAACCTTCTTTTTTAATAATCTTTCGAAAGAAAATTCACGTCAACCTATTTCGAAATTTTATTTTTCATTTAACATAAACATTTTGATTTGATTTTATTTGATTTTATTTGATTTTATGAAAGCATAGATATTTCTTTTTCTATTTGTTATAAATCGTTTAATATTGTATCATTTAAAGTATCCCTTTTACAAGGGTTAAACTTATTTATCTACAAGACCTATCTTCTCAAGCTTATCTAATATTATCAAAGAGGATCGAATATTTTTTACTCCATAAAGTTAACAGCAAACAATTTCGATTTTCCTAAACTGTTCATCCATATATTTTATATTAACCATGCTCCTATTACTATGACTTAAGCAATCTGATTAAAACTATTAATCCAACTAATAAATTAATATTAAAAATAATAATTGGACGTTTTAAAATATCCAATAAAGCATTTACGAATAAATATTTAATAATAATAATAATAATAATAATAATAATAATAATAATAATAATAATAATAATAATAATAATAATAATAATAATAATAATAANATAATAATAATAATAATAATAATAATAATAATAATAATAATAATAATAATCATAATAATAATAATAATAATAATAATAATAACAATAATAATAATGAAATAATCCTCGATAAAAATATGTATTTAAAATATTCATCGAAAAGAAAAGAGTGGAAGGGGGTTTAATGTATTTCTATAAAAATTGCTTTCCAAAGGAATGACTCGGTTCAATTTCGATCGACGAAATAAATGGAAAGAAGAAAAAGAAAAAGAAAAAGAAAAAGAAAAAGAAAAAGAAAAAGAAAAGAAAATAGAAGATAAAAAAAGGATAGATAGACAAGATCAGTTACGCTAGAGTAGAAGAAGAAAAGCTTGAAGAGTGGTTGAGTCGTGTGTTAGTGGTGGTGGTGGTGGTGGTGGTAGGAAAGAACGGAATGGAACGAGAGGATTAAGTTCACTCGTAATCCATCGGAACTATCCATCGGAGCTCACTTCGATACTTTGCTCTCTGCAGTTCGTCGTGGAATATCTGTCTGCCTCTTGGCCTTTCTTCCAACAATTCGTTCGAATCGCAGATGTCGGACACATGCGATGCCTCGAGGGAGCTCCAGTGACGGAAGATAACCATTCCACACATAAATGCTAACACACAGAGATAGAAAAAGCGAAAGAATGAATGAAAGAAAGAGAGAAAGAGAGAACAGAATCCTTCTGTGTTGTACATCGATATCTGCCATTCGAGCTCTTTTCACTATCTGTGGAAAAAGCTTTGGCTCTATTTTTCGAAAAGTTTTTTCCTCTTCCCTTTCTTTCTTTCTTTCTTTATTTCTATCTTTCTTCTCTTCTCTTTACACATCCGTGATTTTTCCCGCTTACTTCCCTTGTCTTTTGAATTTTCCCCTTTTTCTTTTCTCTTAACCATTATTTTCCTTTCTTTACTTTTTTTCTAGAAGCTTTTCGGATAAAAAATATATAATACATATATATATTTTAAAATACATACAATTTAAAAATAAAAAAAGAAACTTCAACCGTTTAGCGAATGCAATTAAAAACCGAGTACCGATTAAATGTCGATAAGTCCTTGTGAGTCACACGTGACTCATGTAATATATAGAACACGTGTCATCGAATGCTTCTTTCACGCGAGTCTAAAACCAAACTGTACACATTAGCGAATCGCGAATGAATTGCGACAGAATGTTTTTTATTTCTTTTTTTATCCTTTATTATTTTTACCAACGATTACGAAACCCAACAGCTTTTCCATTGACATCCTACGTAAACGAGGATCACAATGAGCGATATCAATTTTTCCATTTCAATCGATTGTACAACCAACTCGTTCGATAATACCCACCTTGAGAAAGAAAATACTAATACGTACGATAATCTCCCCTATATTTTGAAAAAGAAAGAGAGAGAGATAGACAGAGATAGGAAATACAAATATAAAATCAATCTAACTCAGCTAAGAAGAAAAACGTAGTAAAACTCATCTTACCAGATTACTTAAAAAAAAAAAAATACTCGTGTCCAACATCAATGAGAAAATCGAAATTCGTATAACGTGTTTCTGTGTGTGTATGTGTGTGTACAGATAAAGAAACCGTTCGTTCCCTTGTCCCCTTAGCGTGTTTCAAACCAACCGGACGTTAGGCGTATACCGCTTTAGGGTCCCGCTTTAGGGTGGCCCTTAGAGGGCCCCGTTTGAACACGTGTGCGCATAGTAGATATAGCCTAGTTGGGGAAGTAGGATGAAGGGAAAGATTCGTGAAGGGAGAAAGAAAGAAAGAAAGAAAGAGAAAAGGTATACAGATGACAGATGCCAAAAGCATCGTTGACGTTGGCAGTGCTGGTTCAAAAAAATAAAAATACGCACGATCGACGAGCCTAGAAACTCTCGTATTATATCGTCTGCGCGCCAGGATTTCAACGACGATTGCTGCTGCTGCTCTACGTGAGACACGCGGTGAACAGAGAGAGAGAGAGAAAGAGAGAGAAAGAGAGAGAGAGAGCAAGAGAGAGAGAGAGTTCAGTCGTTTCGTGGCTGCCGAGTTGACCGGGCGTGTCGTACTGAAGTTCTCTTCTTCAACAATCTTTTCGCGCCGGTTTTTTTTCGTGATTTCACCCTTTATTTCAACCCTTCTTATTAATTGATTCTTTATTTATCGTCTATCAATTTTTACCTTGTCTACAAATTTTCTTCCAAACTTTCTAATCGAAAATTATCGGAAGAATCATGGATTGTACGACGTTCGCGAAAATTCTCTCGTTCCTAACGCTGATACGTAAGTTTGTTTTTTCCAAATTTGGAAATTTTATTACAAAGAAAAAGAGGCCCATCTCTATCTCAAAAATCGATTTTGATTTTTCTTTTAATTCTTTTCTTTCTATTTAATATATCTCTATTGATATTATTAATTTGAATTTTAGTTTGAATTTTTGAAGATATATGATTATAAAAAGTGCGTGCGTGCGTGTGTTTGATCGATTTAGATCCATGAAAAGAAATGTCATCGGTTTATTTGAAACTTAATAACTTCGCGTGTTTACGAGCAATTTCTATTTGTTACTTGAGTGTAATTTTAAAAATTGTTTCGTTTCATTGAACTATTATACGATGATAAAAAGATATTGTTATATATTTAACTATTACTTAGGAAAAAATTATTGATTAGTATAATGCTTAAACATTTTTCGAAATTTCTTGTTTGATCATAAAATCTAATGGAAAATGGATTGCATTAAAATCTAATATTATTAATATTTAACTATCGAATTATTTGAAAATCCATAACAGTTTTGGATTTACATTTTACGTAAGTAAAATGGTACAACTATACGATACGATAGTATACGATATGACGAGGCTTCCCTGTCGTGTTTGTTCGTTAAATATTTATTTAATATGCGTTAGAACGGATACGGGGAAACAAGGAGGGAGAAGGGGAGATATATTCGGCGTACGTGCTTTCAACGTATTACAGCTTCCACTTCGCGATTACTATGCGAAAGAGGATGGTGCAATAAACGACGATACCGTCATCAAAATCACACAGAGGGTAGATTTTCATCTTACAAGAAAGAAAAAAAATCTTATTGAACGATTTCCGTTAAAAAAAAAAAAACGACAAAGACGTGTAGACGATAACGACATAACACGATCATATTTTTTATAACTATCTTAAAACGTATGGGGAAAACGTCGAACAGGAATTTTTTTTTTTTTTTACTACTGAAATCACATTTTAACAAGCACACGACGGTTTTAACGATTCGTAAAAGCCTTCGGTAAATTTATTTTTCACGAACGATAAAAATCTTCTAACCGTGTTCTACCTATTTCCTATAAACTTCTTTTTTTCTTTCCTTATTCCAATTTTTCTCTTTTTGTTTTCTTTTAACCTCGTTTCGTTTTTCCTTTTTCTCATGCTTATCCCCCGAAGATTCGAAAAAATCTCAACGTCGAGGTGAAATACGAAGGAGTCGTTTAAATTTGATCTTGTGGAAAATTTCTTAATCCACCCACCTTCCAACCTACCTATCTACCTATCTACCTACCTACCTAACTTTACGTTTTTCGATGGCAAAAAAACATAAAAGATAAATGAAAATGTTCAAAGGTATATATTATACTATAACAAGTTGTTCATCGTGACCTTTTGAACTCTCAACTAGGTACATGTATAAAATATAATGTAATATACATATACATTACGTGTTATAAATGCTAGTCACATGAAACGTAGGGCATCGTGAAATTACTTACAAGTTTGATCTACGGCGGTTAAGTTCAAGGCAACAAAGGATTCGCACAATGGCTCCGTTCGAACTGATCGGAAAACTTTGAACTATATGTACTACGAGTTACAAGTTACTTAAAAAAGAGGGCTGGTTTACTTTTAAAACGATTACAAACTTTCTAGAAGTAAAAAAGAACGATTTTTCACTTTGACGTTAAAACAAAATAAAAATAAAAAGAACAAAAAAACAATTTCTTTATATTATATACGTGTAAGAAATAAAACTTGCTTATGATATCGCGATTCGTTTTTTCTTTTTTTACGTAAAAATAGATTAGCAATGTGTCCGTGGTCGCTTAAAAGCGTTAAAGTTACATGCCTTGCAAAAATAGTACGAAAATAAACTGTTTTTAACGTTCCTTTGCTGGTTCTACGTACAGGCACTCAAAATTCTAAGAAAAAGCGAAATTACTCGAGGGAAAAAAAAGGAAAGAAAGAAAAAAACATAAATTTTACTTTGAATTAAAATTTCAAGTTATTTCGCTAGATGTAAAATGAAAAAAAAAAAATACTCTAATGCAAATTTCTCGTTATATTGTGGTAAGTCTATTTATATTCTAATCAGAGATATTCAATCTCTAATAATAGTTGTCATCTCGTAAAAAAAAAGGGAACAATAATTCGTAAGGAAAATTCGATCAACTGAAAATTCTAAGAAATATAACGACCGTTCGATTACGTGATTGCTCGCGTTGACGTTTTAATATATATATATATATACTTGCTAATGCTCTAATGCATTTCATTTACCTATTTTTGTCGCGGCTCGCCTATCTATCGATTTTATTTCTTTCTTAGAAACGAAACGATCTCTCTCATTAAAAAGAATTCCTCAGATAAAAGCTTTTCAGGATTATTAATACTAAATCGTATCTTAAACCTTCGTTTATTTCAAGTTTATCGTAAATGAAAATATGATAAGCCGTAAAATTTATCACAACAACACGTTTGTTTATGTTCTTATCACTTATTTAAGAATAATTCAACTCACGAAGATTTTCCGATTGTTTTACGAAGGATCTCGATGTGGTGATCATTTTCCAAATAACGTGTTGTGTATGCATAATCGATGTTAAATAAATTACACGATAGTACGTACTGCAAAATGACAATTTTGAGAATATCGATTTGATGAGTAATAATCGATCGATATCGACAATAGTGTTTTAATCGAAGCTTTATAAACTTTTATTCGAAAAAATTACAATAACGATTGGTAAAACTTGCGGACATTATTGAAATTCACTCGTTCGTTTCGTTCGTTCGTTCGTTCGTTCGTTTGCATTAGAGTTTTCAATGTAGTTCAAAGTTTGAAATGAAAGGTATTAAAAAATCGATAAGTCGCCTCCGCTCCGCCACTGCTCAGTATACATTTACTTTTTCGCACATATTTTTTTTCTATTTTTTTTTTTTTTTTTTTCAAAAAAAAAAAAAAAATAGGAAAGAGAGAGTGGGAGGAAAAAATAAGACCAAGAAGACAAACACCGTGAACGTTAACGAGAGTAACCTGGCTACTCTAATTAAGAAACAAACGCTATCTCGCGAATAGTCGTTAATCCTATTACCACCAATGGTATGTGTGTGTGTACCCATCAGAATTAAGTAATTAAATTCGAAGGAGAAATGATAGTGCGTGACTATTATCTAGATATTACATCAACTTTTACCTTGGTAATTTCGAATATTAAGAGTAGATGAAATGCGTTAACGAAATTACGATCTTTTTATTTTTATTTCTTTTTTTTGACCGCATGTGTGTAACACGCATACTATAGATCCTACGTGTGTGCGAGAGAGAATAACGTTCGTTTCGTAGTATTATTATTTTTCGTTACGATTCAAGGGGGGAAAACATTGACACGAATAATCGATCAATTGGAAATCAAGCATAAAAGGTACACACCAATTTCGAAATGATAATTTCTCACGGTTTGTTAACTCTTCTCTCTCTCTCTCTCGATCGAATTATCTATAAAACGCATGACGCATATATACGCCGGCTGTGTTCAAACGATTTCCTCCTTATTATACTCCTATTTATACTCCACAACGGTACAATATCTATTTCATTTGTTTGTTCACTTTATTTAATCGTAAGTCCAACCTGAAGGAGTTTTGGGTTAGAGTCCATACTGATTTTAACCTCTTATCTCGCATAAACGTATAAACTGAATCACCGTCTTATTATTCATTAGGGAATATCACTTGACAAAACATTTCTGAGCTATATTTAAACGAGTGAATATAAAAAAATTAAATAAGAAAAAAATAAACAAAATGAAACATACGTAAAGTACATAATTCCGGTCATCGCTTAAAATGATAGCGGAATATTTTTCCACTTCGTTTTCTTCTTTATCTTTTTTTAATTGTATCAAGTGTGTTGGAACTTGCATTGAAGTTTGTCTCTACGCATTAAATTACACCTACCAAGATAATTACAATCAACCTTGTGAAAATGTATATATATGTTAATGTTACAAACTTCATTTCTTCTTCATCGTTTAATTCTCCAAGGGAAGAAGAAAGCAGGATACATAAGAAAGTGTTATTATTGTTCTCGTAAGTCGACAATCCTACATGGAGAAAGTCACGTTCCTATTGGGATTGCGCGATTCGGATCGTATTATGGGAATAATAATAATTATTATTATTCGTATATTCGAAACATTGTAAGTCGATATCGGTGTGACACCATTTAATTTGTGGTCTGAAATTGAACAGATTTTTTTTATAAATGAATATTAAAATCCATTCGAGATTGTAATTTATATCTCCTTGAACAAAGTTGTATGTTTATGTATATATATATAAATTTCTGAACAACGAGTGGTATATCGTCAACCGGTTGTGTCAAACTTGAATGATCTATCAGTCGGTAGCATTCTTACGTGACAGAAATTCATTATTTTCTTTCGAGCATTAGAATTCATGGTACCTTGTTTAGACCTCGACTATTTTATATTCTTTCACTGGCCATTCTCTTTATAAAGATTATTATGCTCTTCATTCTCCTTACGCTTGTCAAGTTCAAACAGAGATTGATGCTCCGTGAATAACGTCGAGTTATTACACGAAAAAATAATCTACAAATTCTCGGCAAATATTAGGCATAAGAATTCATTTTTGTTTCTTAATACTCAATTTTATTGCATCACAAAATCATCTCATATGTTTTTGTATGTCAAGAAATTCAACAGTTTGACTGTGAATTTCTAATTATTTTGTAAATAAATCATATATATTTGTTTTCAAATGTATCAAATTAATTGTTACCTTTAATACTCGTACAGAATGAAGAATAATAGTAAAAAAAAAAAAAAAAATTAAAGGCGTGGTATGATATGATTGCAAAATTAAAAATGAATGAAAAATCATTTTCTAAGGAATTTTAATTTATCGTCTATACATCTATAATATTAAACTTCCTCTTTTGCGACATAATGTAAATTGCATGATGCAGCGTCGTCTCATTGTACGGAACGGAAATATCGTCCGTAAATATCTCAAACGTCGACAAGTTTAGTCGACAATTCACAGACGGGTCCGACACCTCGTATATACTATGTATATAAATACATATACTTTTAAGTACTAACACACATATACATAGCGATCATTATCCGCTCGGTACGTTGTACACAAATCGATTAACACATTTATCATTTATCTTATTTCTATCTACATCATATCTTTCGATTTACAATGTTTTAAGAAATGCCAGTTTACAAGCAACGTTCACAAAATTGCAACTATTCGTTAAACAATGTTTCTCATTAATCCTTCACGTTAAATCATTTCGAGTACGGATTTTTGTAAAGACGAGTAAAAAAAAAAATCATTTCTGGATCTAACTTTTATTACACGCTTCACTGTAATCATCGTTAATGGCTACGTTCTTATGCATAGATCGTAGCTCGCTTTCCTTTCGAGTGGCAAGCGAATCGGTTGAATTGAATATTCATGCGAGAGTGCAATACCTTGCTTCTTCTTCTTCTTCTTCTTTGATAAGATCCTAGTCGAGTAGTCGAATTAAATTCTTCATGCGAGAATATTTAAAAAAAAAAAAAAAAATAAGTAGAACCAAACTAACCCTCCCCCTCCCCCAAAAAAAGTCAAAATCAAACACGAAACTTTTACGATTTACATCAAAAGATTTCAAATCTCACGAGATAAAGTTGGTATTACATAGAAGCAAACCAAAATCTAATTTGAAAGATTATTTATGTAAGATATACTTGTTAGATAATTCCTATTTGTAATCATGTTGAAACATACAAACGATTTAGAATGAAACTTTTCACGATCAAAGAAATTCCTTATCAGCATTGGCCTCGAGCAAACGTGCTAAAGAAGGGAATGGTATTGGACAAGAACCCTTTACTAATATAATCTACATATTCGCATCGAGCTTTCAAAGTTTATCGAACAAACATCAAAGAAGGGTGGGAAAGGAGGTAGAGTAGGGTAAGACGTTAAGTTCTCATAATGTAAGATGATGCATTTCGAATCAACGCAAGCCGATTTCCTTGCTATTCCTATTTCTATTGAAGTACCTCTGAAAGGGAACCTGTTCATCGACCAATACGAATTTTGAATGTCTTTACAGTGTTCTACTTAGCAAGTATTACTCATTTCTAACCGGTACTATGGTAAATTAGAAAAGTTTCGTTTCAAATTCATTCGTTCGTTCATTTTAATTTGTTTGCCTTATTCATTCAATGAAGCAAACCAATTTGAAAATTCTCGTAATTATTATTCTACAAAGAGCATACAACTTTTACCGTTAAGGTTTTCAACTTAAGATTTCACTCATCGTGACAAATCACCGATTGTTTTAACAATTAGAAAAGAAACTAATTTTTTGTTCTAAGTTTTCTTCTTTCTTCTTTGTCTATCATCTATCTGAGTGTTAAAACTCAATGGTATCTTGTTGTAACATTCGCACGGATCGTAGAATGGTGAACAGCACGAGAAATCGAGCGATAGGAAAAAAAATCTGTGGAGGGACCGGTCTCTGAACTCCCCCTTTCTCTTTCTGCTTCTTCACCATACCCCTCTTTCTCTCACGTTTTCCATCGCGAAATAGACCAGACCGGTCGTTGCTCACTCAGAGAGAATACTGTGCGTGACCGCTGGACCGGAAATGGGTCACTCGTGGCCATTGTGGCGGGAACGCGTTTCATACCGATCTATTCACAAGGGGAAAGAGGGAATTCGAATGACTACCATTTCAAGGGGGTTAGAATCCTTCGGCATGATCGACCAGAAAAAGAACCTAATAGTATTCCCATTAATGAAGATTCTTTTATTTATTGGAATTGTTAAAGAAGTAAATTCCAGATAAAATGGTCTCTTGATTCTTTCTTTGTAGGATTTTGAATATATATTTGAGTTTAAGAGAACACAGGGTGTATTCTATTGTTATTAAAAAAAAAAAAAAAAAAAAAAAAATAGGAGAATCATCCTACAAGCTTTTTATTCGTGTAAAGGGAATATATGTATGATATGCGCTTTTAAGAAGAATCTTGACGTTTTACGCGATCTTCCAATACGGCAAAGTTACTTCTACTTGGAAAAATTCTTTTCTGCTTGTATACGATAAAGTCGAGAGGAGAATAGTTCAGGGTTGGAGTTGGAGTTGAAGTTAGGGCTGGGTTGGGTTGGCTTTGGAGAGACTAGGTCGAGAAACTACAGCTGACTGAAATTTGCTAGGCTGAGCCGATACGATAGAATGTGCATCGGATATCGACGAATGGTTGTGAATATCGATAATCGTTACTTAAAGGGTGCCAAAAAGGGTTGGATAGAACGGGGGTTGACTTTCTTAGAGTAGATTCCAGAATCTCTCTCTTGAGGGGATTCCATTCCCATGCATTGGTAAAATCGATCTATGGGAAAATAACCCATGATACTTGATGGTTATTGATAAAGCTTTTAAAACGATTTACCTAATATTTCGATTTTCATTAATTTCTTCGTTATTGAAGTATACAATTTTTAATAACTATTGAAATTTGCATTGGGTAAAAAATAATTTTCTTAAAATTTAAAGAACGTTGTTTGTTCTCATTCATACGTTTTCATTTTTAAGTTAGTTCCGTGGGAAAAAATTCGTAAGTTTCGAATCAGTTGGACGATTTTACGAGTACAACTTTAGAAAATTTGTTAGATTTTTTTTTATATCGCTTAATGTTATTCAAAAGCTTCGTTTTATGCTTTCTCTAAAGATATTTAATACACGACCTTTCTATCTCTCTCTTCTTATCTTTTTTATATTTTTGAAAAAATATTTTACATTAAATAAAAATTCATGAATTATAATGCAAAAGTAAGTTTTTCTTTCTTCTGGAATGTGTCAGAAAAAAAAGAAATAAAAAATAATAAAATACTTGAGGGAAAACCATTAGGGCGGTCGGAAAATTCGGATAGAAAAAAAATGACTTTAGTTTCGTACAAATCGGGAACTGGAACGAGAATTATAATAATTACTTTTCTCGAGTACATCACGAGCAGTGGGGTAATATACTCTTCTGAGAAACAATACCGATGAGAAAGATCATACAATACGAGAACCAGACAGAGAGAGAGAAAGATAAAAAAAAGAGATGTAAATACATGGATTATGTATATACATCATGCAAATGAAAAGCAGGTCGACAGTTCCAAAAACGTACGCTGTTACTTTCCGACTGATTCGTTATGGTTTTCTACATAAATCAAGTTCAAGTTCAAATGTCACAAAAAGATATAAACGAGTGATTTATATCGTTTGATTAAAAACTATGCTTACCACCCCAAAAAAAGGGATGATTCTTCGTTTCGAATCAAATACTCGTTTGAAAACATTGTTCATCTCGATTACTGACTATAATAGGACAAAAAAATCATTTTACAAAGACCATATAAAGCGACATCGATATTATCCTCTCGAATGTGAATGTAAAATATATAAAAAAAAAAAAAAATAGGACAAAAATGGAAAGAAGTAAGAAAAGAAGGAAGGAAGGAAAATAATTGAAGAGAGTAACGAGTTGGTAAGGATGATAACGAACAACCGTGATTATCGATCGAGTTCTCTCTCGGACACAATGAGAGAAAGAGAGAGAGAGGGTGAGAGAGAGAGGGTGAGAGAAGTTCTCCCAATGTGGTGGTAGCCGAGTTACGAGCGAGATATTCTCTTCTATACCCGAAGTCCTCCCGAGTTTCGTGCCGTGAGGAATTCTCGGTCTGTTCAATTATGGAACGGTTCTGTCGAATATTGGGTCAAAGGTCGAGGGGTCTCGAGAATACTAATGCGGAAGGTCAAGTCTCGCGCGAGTGAGGTCATAGCGCGACAATCATCGTAGTTAAGATGAAGATGTTCACCCCCACACTATAAATAATAATAATAATACATGAGAGTATAAGATTAATAAGGTAAACGCAAGACTATTATTTTACTTTCATGTTTTTTTTTTTTTTTTACAGAATTTGTCATGTGCGACGGAATAGCACCAGACCCGAAAACCTTCTTTCAAGGGATCAAAGGTAATCTGACCAACATCGTCTGGGCTCATGCAGTCAACAGCAAAGAAAACCTTGCCAAGGCACTGACCGCAAGTAAGTTTCTTTTACATTATAGAAAAATGTCATATATTATTTAAAATCGATTTGCAAAAATATCGAGACAGAAATGGAACAAACTACTAACACCACGAACCACCACCACCAACAACAACAACAACAACATGAGTACCTTATGACGACGAACGATCGTTTTCATCTTTGTCGTACCTTTTTATTTCCGTGCAGCTTAAAAAAAAAAAAAAAGAGAGAGAGAAGAAGTTTTTGAAGGACGTATATCAAAGACGACGATCGATTTATTGGCTTGTCGATATGCTGCTTCTTCTCTAACGGTGTACAAGTTAATCGAGCTCGAAGTAATTGCCGTGTTATATGACGGTAAATCTTTGTTTACCGTAGTCCACTTTCTTAAACCTTTTTATAAACTCGACTGTTAACGCATTCGCGTCAAGAGTACTCATTGTTCTTTTATTTCTATAACCAAGAATTAACGCCATGATTATGATGATGACGACAATATGAGATTTAAAGAGTGAAAGAATTAACAAAATATTTTTGGGTGTTCATCTTCAAACCAAACGCCATTTATTTTATTTTCGTTGACAGCACAATGCTGGGTCCAGTCCACCATGTTCATTTATAAAATATCTCGTAGAGAAAATTCGATAAAATTAATTTCACACGTGTAAACAAATATCAACGTGCTAATGTTTTTCAATCAAATGAATTCTTTAGTGACTCATCCTATTCGAATTTAATTAACCTTTTTTTTCGGTCTGTCGAGTTTGCGAAATAATGTTCTCACCATATCCCATGAAGACATAACTTATTGTTGACAACTCGATCGTACGGAACGTTCACGATACTCCGATAACGGGTTATTTCTATCTGACAGTAGTACATTTTTCGACATTTTATAAACACCGTTCTTCCCATCTGTCAATAAATGTTCCATTCATATGTTGTAGAAAAAGTAAAAATATCTAAAAACCCGTACGGATACACAGGTAGAAATAACATTGAATTAAAACCTTGATCGAAAGAAGATGCATTGAAATTTTTGACCTTGGGATACTACGAGGAAGTAATTTTAAAGTAGACAATGGAACCTCGAAGATGTAGAGAGTGAATAAGAGAGAAGGGTTAGGGCGTTTCCCTTCTTTTTTTTTTTTTTCTCTTTTTTGCTTCCTCTCTTTTAAAGACGACTTAAAAGTCTCATTTAACAATGCGAAAAAAAGAAAGAGAGAAAAAGAAAGTCGCGAATGTCGTCGTGTAGAGAGACTCACAGCCTCTTTAGGTGTGATCGATATTCGTTACACGTGTGCGCGTTTTCCGTTTCCATCTTGCTTCTACTACTTCCGCCTTTACATTTACGAGTATATATATATATATATATTTCTTCCTTTTCACTAAGTTTCTACGAATAGTCGTCGTAGTTTATATGTATTTTGCACACGCTAAACGTAGGTACTTTTTTAAAGAAAACATCATGATGCTCGAGGCCGACGTGGTATTAGGCTACCTGACGACCAATTCAACAAATACCAATATAACAAACAGCATACCGATAATGGCACATCCACCGGAAACGGAAAGTGATCTATCTCTGGAAGAATTTCTAATGGTTGTTCTTAATGATGGTAGCAAGGGTATAAAATTAGATTTCAAGAGTATCGAAGCATTCGATGGCAGCAAGTCAATCCTTGCTAATAAGCGAAAAGAGGTATGTATCAAGTTATAGAATATTACAATAGAAATCATAATGCGATACGATTTAAATATTTATTTATACTCGTGTGAAATATCGACTATTTCAAGGTAAAGCTTGATTATGAATGTGTTTTTGAATTGACATAACGTATATCTATTACTGTTCAAAATGACAAACATTTTACGTATAGATACAGGTCATATCGATCCCCGAGACTCTTTGCTTATTTTTTTATTCCTTCCTATATACATATACTATCTATATAACTATATAAAGGTATACATATGTATGTATATATGTATACATTTACGTAGGTTACAAATGGCATGGTTTATGAAGTATGTAGAGATTTGTTGAGAAAAACTTGATAGAGAACAAAGGACATAGATTGTTAAATAGTCATTTTCTCCTTTTATTGTCTTTCAGTTTACCGTTCCTTTGTTCTTAAATGCCGACATTCTACCTGGACCAGTCGATGCCAAAACACTTCCGGTCAATTCTACTTTATTCTTGGAAAGTGCAATGAAAACTTTCCCAGAAAGTGTCTTATCCGTTGGTTGGACGACCAGGTAAATTGATACATGTTTTTTTTACTGGTTACTATTGATTCGATTATCATCAATTACAAAAAATTATAAATGTTTTTTTTCGAGTGATATTGCAGAATTATTTTTCTTTCTCTTTTAATTCTATTTTCTGATGTTGCTAAAATGGAAAAGAAAATATAAGGATAGTTGGTTCACGAGTGTAAATGAGTTTATGTTCACCTTCACCTTTACCTCTATTCTTATTCACCAACGTAAAATATGAGAATATGAATAAAAGAGAAAGAGAAAGAGAAAAAGTTAACATTAATCTAAAAGGGAACACAATCAAAAGATAGCCCAGGGAGGAGAAGAGAGATTTTAACTGTCTTTAGAATTGCAATGAAATGAATGTGTACCGTACGAATAAAAGCGTACAGGTTTAGATCAAAATGGTGTCACCCAATGAAAGATATTTTGTTAAAAAGGAACAAAATTGATTTCAATATAAGAAAGAACGTTTTATTCTAAAGATTCACCAAAAAAAAAAATAAATAAAATAAAAGAAAACAAAAATATTTTATTTATATCATTTCTTTTTTTATTTTCAGATACGGGTCAGAGCCCAACATAACCGAAGGCCAGTATACGGAGGAACATATACAGAATATGGTAGATACCTTAACAAAGAACAAAGTTACTCAGTCGGTAACTTATCCAGTGAGAGCTGGTTTAGCTGCAGGTGACATCAACGTCATGAAAACTTTGATAGATCGCAGCTCAAGCTTTGGCAATGCAACTTTGACCATTTGGTCCAGTCAAGGAGATAATGTCGATACGAATAAATTATCTGAATTGATAAAAACAATTGGCATTGATAAAGTATACGTCGACGTTCCCCAAGATGTTTGGATGAAGCTCGATTTGTCCAATGGTTCTTCGACCTTTAACACAGCTATGATGACCGTAATGACGCTTATTTCGTTTCTCTTCGCCAGGATGCTGTGAAGCGATTTATGAGACGATCAATCGAGATTCTTAGAAAGAATACAATTTTACAATAAGCGAGTATCTTCGTCCATTCTGGACTAATTCAAAAAAAAAAAAAAAGAATTGAATGCTTTAGATCTCGCTAACTTCGCTTTCCGTCGATCAATTTTACGAGACGATCGTTCATCGAAGTAACATCACACTTCTATATTCTCATTTCTTTTTTTTTTTTTTTTTTTTTTACACGAGATCTCTCAACAAATTTCTCGGTCTCGTATATTACTCTTCTTCATCGTCATTTACTTCTTTATTTTTATTTTTATGTACGCCTCTCCAACAAAAAAAAAAAGGAAATATACTTACGAATGATTTTCTTCGAAAATCTTTGCGAATATATGTCGTAAATCAATTTAACAAAATGAGATCAATCACTTAAAACACATAAACGCACGAACACATATACAAACTCTGACACACATACGTAAACAATTCCTTTCGCTTATAAATATTAATAATAATCGATTAGTAGGGATAACAATTCACTCTTATAGGATTAGATGCACAATTTTATCGCGAATACCGTTTTATACATTTAACAAAAAAAAAAAAAGAGAAAAACAAACAAATTCATTTTTGAATCGATTATTAAAATTATCGTCGTAAAGAGTTTAATAAAAAAAAAAAAAAAAAATTATCGCATGCCTAAATTATCTTCTGATACTATATCGGAAACGATTTAAATGCTGTTAGTAACAAAAATTGTAATTTCAATTTCAAATTAAACATAAGAATTGTTGTAATCTTATTTTTTATTACGCCGATCGTGAAAATAACCGTGCTTTGACTTTAGATAATTTCATTTTTTCAATGTAACACATCGTGTAAACAATATTAAGAACGTTTATCATAAGAATAAAAAACAAAAAAAATTAACATTGCCTATTATCATGTTCGTTTATTAAACGTATCATAATTTTTTCTCGCAAGATTACGCTAATAGTAAGATAAGAAATTATACTTCTTTATAGTAAATAGAAATAATTTGGATTTATTTTTAATATTGAGCTGATAATTTAAATGAAAGATTGTTCAATTTTTCATTTAAGTTATTGTAAAAGCTCAAATTTTGTTCTTTGATCAATTGATCTTAAAAAATCTTTGATATTCTGTAACTATAATAAAAACATATCTCTTCAAATTCAATGTCCTAGGTGCAAAATAAAAAAGAAAGACACACACACACACTGGTATTAGGAATTTATGTAAACTAAATATATCTAACAATAAGCCAAAGGATATAATAATATTTAAATGTATAAATACGGTGCCAGAGCACTGCGTTTGTTAACGAAACAATAAAATCATTTACAATCCTAAGAATACAAATTCTATTCTATTCCTAATTCGAATGTAAGCTTACCACAACCTATTATTATTCATCGTGGGTGGTTAGTTTGTAATCCTATTGATCAATGTATCCCCAGGGGTACGTCTAGTCGTGTCCTTGAATATGCACAAGAGTTTTTAAATCCCAACTTGGTATACCTGCTCTAATCGTGTTTTCAAAATTTCTATATATGCGTTATAAATAGGATTACAACTATTATTTACTACGAAAAATAGAAATATATTGTCAAAGTTTCTTTATATTTCACAACGTGTTCTCAAATAACATACAATTCACTATTATACAAAATAATAAATATAACATAATATAATAATATTTATATATTTATTTATATTATATATTATATTAGTTATTATATATAATAATATTAATAATATAATATATATAATATATATTATTAAATTATATATATATATAAAATTTTCTAAAGATAAAATATATTTTAATTTGTTAAAATAACAAATAATTGTATATTAAAATTAATGTACAGTAAAAATTTGTTTGTTTGAAATTGACATTTCAAATTGTCACTTCAAATGACAATTATGCATCCTAATTAAAAATTAAAAAAATCAGTTAACTCATGCTGTTAAATAATTTGAAAAATTGAATATCATAAATTAGAAAAATACATACAATCGATAAAAATAATTACACCGGAAAGAAAGATAGAAATATTTCAAGGTAAAGCTTCAATAAGAAGATATGATTGTAGAGAATAACTTATGGAAGGTGTCGATAGCGTAGCTCGCGATGTCAAAGGTCATTCGACTAGTACAGACGTCCTTGAGAGATGGAAAAAACCATTCCGGTTATCACAATCGTTCTTAGCAGCGCACAGACGTTCCCTTGTCGTCCCTTTCTATGTGCAGGTGCAACACGATTACCTTCAACGTGTGCGATCGTAATCATCGTTGTAAAATCTTCTTCTTCATTCTTTCTTTCTTTCTTTTTTGTTTTTTTCTTTGTAGAAAAAGAAAAAAAGAAGTTGAGGGTCCAACGATCGCAATTAAGTTTCCGATTCGAGCAAAAACTTGATTGTCTATCCCTTTGCCCAACTCTTTAATCATCTTGATTATCGTAAAGAAAAAGAAATGAAAAACAAAATGAAAAACTATACGAAAGCTCGAGAATAATAATAATTAATGTTTCAAAATATTTTTAAATAGATTTATACGAATAATAATTATGTATAAGAGGATCATAACGAATAGAAAATAATTTCGAATACAAATCTAACATTGCGTAGGCCTAAGAACTTAATCTTCATTGATAACCTTCTTTGAACTAGAACGAAAGAGACGTTAACATCGATGTCGGAAGTGTCAACGTACGATACGATAGATTATAGTTTACATTATTTTTCTCACCTAATAATTTTCCTTGAATATATTGAGAAAGCTCGCATTTCTTCTTCTTCAAAAAAAAAAAAAAAAAAAAAAAAAAAAAAAATAAGAAAAATAAAAGAAAAGAAAAGGAAAAAATTATCCTCCTTTTGATTATCTTTTCGGTTCACGTATTCTTCTTGATATTATATTTCTACNTAAGGACAAGCACATTTTCTTCTATTTTCTTCGAGCCAAATTTGTAGAACTTTGAATGGAAAAAAAAAAAAAAAAAAAAAAAAGAAAATAAGAAAAATAAAAGAAAAGAAAAGGAAAAAATTATCCTCCTTTTGATTATCTTTTCGGTTCACGTATTCTTCTTGATATTATATTTCTACGATTAGAAAATCGTAACAAGAGGAAACAACAGTGGGAATGATCATACAAAGTAAAATAATCTTCTCATATTCGTACACGCGGAAAACTTGAGACGATGGGTAGGATAGAATTATTCGTGGCAATAGCCGAAGAACGCATTTCCAAGTGGAACAAATCGGTGCTTTGAGCACAAATCTCTTGGCATGAAAGCGCGGGACCCAACATTTTAAACCTAAATCCGCATGACTGATGTCCCTTCGTGTTCACGAATATCTTCGGTTAATCTCGGAACGTATCTCATGATCTACAAGTTGTGAGCAGAAAATCTACACTAAAGATGACAGCTATTCTTATAAACTATATTCTATAGTATAATTTATTTAAATAATAATTTACAAAAAAAAAATTAAATTCAACGTTTAATCACGTACAAATACCTATACGTGTTAATAATATGAGAAATAATAATTGTAACTTATTAATGACATTAGTAACAACGATAGCTATTATCAATTTAATAATTAAACGTAAAATATTCAACGTGAAAAGTTGAATTGCACGAACATCTCGAATTCGTAGAAACACGAGAAGAGAGTCAAGGATAATTTCACGTTAAACGAATGGAACATATTCAAGAGTCATTATTTATCAGCTAGTTTTCTCTCACCTTGCTAGAGATCTCGGCTCATTAATCTGACAGGATGATTACAAGCGTTCTCGCGATGAACGTTTGAATTCCACGTGCTCATACATATATACATACGTATGTTCCTTATGTGAGTATCTGTCTTTAATGAATCTGTCACATTCAAAGACTTTTCGACTGACTACTTGTTCCAATAATTCAGATGCCCAAATTTAGGCTAACATTTAAAACTGATTTTAAAATCACATTTGAATATCTTATGATTTATTTTCATTTTTTTTTTTTTTAATAACAAATCTATACATTAATTAAAGATGTTCAACATGGAGTTCATATTCACATCCCAATTTTTACTTGTCACGTCATTAAACTCATTTCTTTTTAATATTAAAATATACATAATACAAAGTATACGTATACTATTCTCATTAAACAAGAGAACTAGAAGAATATCGGTATTGGTCAAGATTAATCGAGACAGTCGATCGATAAAAGTGAGACACGAACGTTTGGTAAGAACGTTTTTATCTCAATGCTTTTTTTTTCTCGGGGTGTCGTAGAAAAAAAAAGAAAGAAAAAGGTATCGAAAGGCGGTAGCGAATGTTGTGTAATTCCACCTTCTTTTCCCTTTCCACGTGGTGTACAACTTCCTGTCGTGCTACGAAAGAAAGAAAGAAAGAAAGAGAAAAGGGTCGAATGACGATGCAACACAACGTTACTTCGGGACAAATCGTAGAAGAATAAAAAAAAGAAAAAGAAAGAAAAAGAGAAAGAGAGAGAGAGAGAGAGAAAAAAAAGATATCGAGATTTCGAATCGGACATAGCCATCTTTCTTGGGGTGGAGAGAAACAGGCGTGTTTATTTATCGGTGTCCAGCCTAAAAGGGCGACAAAAAGCACGACGACACGAGCTCCGTTTGCAGAACGAAAGAACCAGTCCTCCACTTCGTCGAGCACGCACTACCACTACACTGATCCTATCTTTCTTTACTTATTCTCTTTCTCTTTCTCTCTCTCTCTCTCTCTTTCTTTCTTTCTTTCTTTCTTTTCACTTCTTCTTTCTTCTCTTTCTTCGTTTTTGGCCGAGATTTTGGCCCGCCGACGTCGAGACGTCTTTGAATGGCAACGCGAAAGTGAATGGAAAACCAAAAGGATGAAGCAGGTCATCTGGTACTGCCCTTACATTCTCGTTAAAATCGAAACTACTCCCTTTTTTAACTTTCAACAACAACAACAACAACAACAACAACAATAACAAATATTTATTGAAATTTTCTCATTGATATTTCTATCTATTTTCTAATATTTTCAAATCTATTCTAATGCATAAGTTTTTCTTTAATATAAGTAAAATAAAATTATATTTTTTACCTAATTTATTATATTTAATATAATATAAATAGTATATATAAATAATAATTTGTATTATTATTATTATATTACATGTAATAATATATATAAAAAAAATATTGTAATATTTTAAACTAATCTAATATTAAATAAAAAAAATTAAAAAATATTGAAATATTGTAATATTTTTAACTAATCATATATTAAGTAAAAGAAGTGAACAAGTGAACGTATTTATAAAAAATTATTTTTTTACTATTTATTATGTTGTTTTTTTTTTTTTTAATATTGGAAATATATTATATAAACTGTCAGGCAATTTGCAAAGTTGTTAAATTGGATAGTTTAAATGTGATTAAACAATTCTTTTCACGGATCATTTCGTACAATTATCGCAAACTTTCGTTCTCGACGTGTTAGCTCGTTTCCTTTCTCGCATTTAATACACCATGGTTATTTTTCCACGGTGTAACCTCACCTCTCCTCCTCCTCCTCCACCACCTCTCTTTCTTCTTCCTTCTACTACCCGTTGGAAGGGATCTTGCAGAAAATCCTGCGCGTCACGTAGAAACGTCTGGCAGTGAAGTCACCACTACAAGTATTTATATATATATATATATAAATATATAAGAAAGCTACGCGATATTTTCACTCCTCTCCTCACCTCTTCTCTCCTCTCCTCTCTTCTCTTCTCTTCTCTTACGAGAGAAGAGATGCATTACGAGTCACAGCACGGAAGTATTTTTCCACCGTTGGTATCGTTTTATTCCTATTTACGTAGTATCATTAGAAAGTTAATAAGGAAACAGGTGTGCAGGAAAGGGAAATACCTTGTCAAAGTCCTACCCCGAAACGCCCATGTCATCGTAATAACTTACGCCGATTCTCTTATGAGAAATTCTATCCATTGTCTTTTACATACGCTGTACCAACACATAAAAGAAAAGATGAACCGTTGTTCAACTCTGCAAAAGATATGCTAATAGAAGAAATAAGACGATATTAGAACGTTATGAAAGTAAAATAACATTGGATCTTTAATAAATTATTATATGAATACTTGTTTACAGATCGCAATGATTAATTGAATTTTTCTATATTGATATCAGAATTTTATCATTGTCAAATCTTTACGATTAATTCGTAATATAGTTTTATTTATTTTTTACGATAGAAATTTTCAAGGTTTACTAATGAACGTCGATATTACTATTATTAAATTAATTTCTTATTAACTTATTAATTATTAATTTATTAATATATTATATATATATATATATATATATTTATCTCTTATAATAATATATTATAAAATATTATATTATATATTAACACAATTAATTTTTAATTATGATAAATTATAATATATAATAATATTATAATATATTAACTTAAAGAATAATAAAATATTAACTTATAATATTAAAAAATAAACACACACACAATGTTCAAATACCGAAACTTAAAAAACCATGAAACTGAGAACAATACCATAATAAATGATATACCATTGTATACATTTAAATTCTTCTTTCCACGAAGTTAATTGATTTAACATAACATGACTGTTTCGTATTATAAAAAGAAGAACTAAAAAACTAAGAAAACGATCAAGTTTGGTGCCGAAAAGGAATAGAGAGTTGTTCATATTTCAACCCCGTTCCTTTTCTTCTTCTTATCCTTTTGCCGAAAGAGAGAAAGATGAAGAGACTCTCTTTGTGGTTTCTTCCCTGAAACATTTCTTCTTCTTCTTCTTCTTCTTCTTCTTCTTCTCTCGCGGAGATAAAGTCTCTAGGGAGAGACGAGTAAGAAAGCGTAGGAGGGGGTGGTTGCTGTGAAGGAGAGGAAGATTCGAGAAGAGAAGAGAGAAAAGAGATGAAAGAGAGAGAGTAAGAGAGAGAGAGAGAGAGAGTAAGAGAGAGAATGAGAGAGAAAGAGAGAGAGAGAGAGACGGGGACGAATATACGCACGCATGCGCAGTGCGTCCCGCGATCTCTTAGGTTGCCGGCAGCTTCGGTTGGCCTCAGTCGACCGCGACATTCGGTCCGCGAGATACGATTCGAGTCTTGGATACAATCGATAGGTCGAACATAATATAATACAAAATATATACAATAATAAAAAACACAAACTATAAAAAGGTACACTTTACACGTTGACGTACGTAGGAACGTGGACAGAGACACCCACCCAATCAGAGACACACGTCAGATTCCTTCAATCGTCGTAAAAGAAGAAAATCGAAAAAAGATCGAATGGGTTCAAGAATCTCTATTGGAAAAGATCATCGAACTATATTTTGCCATTTGTTAAATTGCTATGAGATCGATGAAAGAAACTATAAGAAGATTAATAATAATAATATTAATAGCAGCGAAATTACATTTTACATTGCGATGAATGAAATAATAAAATTAATAAGTTGAACTTTTTTATCGGAAAAATAAAAAACGACATACTTAATCTAATTTATTTTAAAAAAGAAATATAAAATAATATAAAAGTATATATATATATAATATATTATTATATAATATAATATAATATATAATAAAAAAAAGAAAACTTGAGAGATAAAATAAGATCTCGAGATAATTATTACGTAAGATAATATTTTGTGGCTAAAATCGGTTCGCCGGTAGCCACGTGTTTTCTTGACTGATGTCTCGTTCGTGTAGAAAAAAAGATCGTCTGAGTGATCGTGCGTGGATCGGTATTAAATTGACGACGACGACAACAACAACGACAACGATGGTCATGTGTTCCTGATTATAGGGGAAAAATTTTTGTTAAATATAAGAAAGATAAAGTAAAAAAAACAATAAAATACAAAAGGAAGGAAGGACGTTATCGTAGAAAGGGTGGATGGATGTGATTTATACATATACACATGACGATAATGTTGCCGATGATGTAACCTCCTATGCTCCTAGCTTTAAGCAGGTGTTATCGATCTTTTAGGTATACGAAATGACGCGCGACGTAAAATTGTTATTATTGGTGGCATTGCTTATGGCGTACGGATTATTCGCGGTTGAATCGAGGTATCATCGCGAGGATAGTGCTCTTTTCGAGCCAAGAAGACATCGACACAGACACAGGCATGAAACGTCGATTAGTAGAAGAAATTATCACGAACCGGTAGACAGAAGATCATCGTCTGGTTGGTCACGTGAATTGGATTACGACGAATACGACGATTTATATGAGGATTCTCGACAAGACGATGATGAATACGATGGTGATGATGATGATTACGATGGTATAAGATCGTACGATGAAAGGTTATATCCTAGTAGATCGAGAGGTAAGAATTATCAGGAGAGAATATACGAGTCGAGATATCCGAGACGTCATCGTGAAAATTATTACGGTTGGTATCACGATGAAGAGAAACGTCGGATTCCATCGAGATATAATTGGAAGAATCGTCACAGGTCAAGATTAGAAAGACTAGGTAGAAACCGGCACAGGGGAACAGCGGGAGGAGAAGGTGGAGGAGGAGCAGGTGGAGGCGGGGGTGGAGGAGTTAATAGTTATTCGAGAAACCGGGAAGCTTTTCGTGATGATTTTAGCGAGGAGAACGACGAGGAGGATGAGGAAAGGTCAGCGCGACGTTACGATGACGATACCACCGGTCCCGATAATCATTATTCCTCTTCGTCCTATTTACCCTGGAAAAATTTCAAAAAACAAAGGAACAATTGGAGACGAGATTGGAAAAATGGCAACAGACAAAGTTCGATTGGTTATCGTAACGGAAAGAAATTTTACGATGTTGCTGGTAGCATCGACCTCGATAGCACGAGGAAGTTCAGACTGGAAGATCAGAGAAGAAGGAGAACGAACTTGACCGAGAGAATCTTAGAGGATTACGTCGATAATGAGAAAGATGATGAGGAGGATGATATTTGGAAGGAAGCTGAGAAAGAAGAGGATGAGGATGACGGGGCTGGAAATGTTGACGATGATCTTGATGAGGAACTCGATAACGATTTTTACAAAAACGAAAATAAGCCGCCGTTGAACAGTTACGACGATATCATCAGAAGACTAACGTCAGAGGATCCAAGTACGGCAAAGCCGACGGTTAAAAGGGATTACAGGAACGTTGGTATAGAAAAGTATCCCTTGCGCGTATCTTACAACAGCAACAACGGCGGATCCAGAAATCTTACTCGTCCGAAGGTCGTCGGCTCTTCTTACGTGACCAGCGCGTCCAGTTATCTTGTAAATAAAAAGCCGTCTTCTAAGGGAGAGGAGGTGGTCGATAGGAGAGTCTCGATGATCAAGTCCGCGAGTGCAGAGATCGAACGTAGTAAACCCACGAAGAACGTGATCAGTGTCGTGGTTAAAGACGATGACGAGCATTCTGAAAAAGCCAAGACCAAGAGTCTCGAGCAGGAATACGATGATTATTTGAACACCGAGGACAACGAAAAGGAGGAGGATCTCATAAAGGCCGGCGTTGACGATGATTCCGGCATGCAATCGGACGTCACTAACACGGTGAGTCTAATTTTCGCGAAAGTATTCATTGAAATGATTTGATTAAAATACCAATTTATTTCTAAACCATGATTGCACAAAAACGTATTATAGTTTTCAATGAAGATCTCCCATATTTTATACAAAATTATTTGTAAATTGCGCAAGCGAGAAACCACAAATCGAACCTAGTAATAGAATAAAATTTTTTGTTCTAAATAACATCACGATCTTAGCGATGATCACTTCGATTCTTTCTTCTTTTTTACCAAGTATCCTTGAAAAGGGCAACGATCTAAGATTCGCGGCCTTGAAAGATAAGCTCCTATCAGAATGTAATATCCACACGAGTATTGACATCGACTCTGTCAATAAGACATCTTATAACCTATCGGATAAACATCTATCTTGTTGATCCTAAAGATTCCAACTTCAAATCACACAGTAATCGTTTTAATGAACACTTATTGATACATAAATTCACGATAAAGATTATTCCAAGGATGTATTGAAAATGATTCACAAATAGGAATTTGTTTGCTTGAAGCAAATATCGTGTTGGAATCGCATAGTTGAAGCTGGTAATTTCGCACGTTCGCATTCTTCTTAGATCTCGAGGGTGTACGCGACGTTACCCTTCAGCGATTCTCGGTCTCGCACGGCTGATCTCGTGATCGACTTTCACGATGCAACAACGTAGCACCAGACAAACCTCTTTCTTTCTCTCCCCTCACCACCACTTATTTTTCTTTCTCTTTCTATTTCTCTTTCTCTTTCTATCTTGTTGCACTCGAGAAGAGATCGTTTTGGATCGTCCTTGGCAGTGCTATTCGCCACGGACCGTGAATCGCGTCAGACACCTACAACACAGTCTTGCTGCTTACGACGAACCAAGCCATGCTTATCGAAAACCTTCTCTCTCTCTCTCTCTCTCTTTTTCTCTCACTTGAGATTCGTTAAGTACTCTAGTTCCGAGAACTGTTTCGAATATCTACGACGGTTCTACCAACGTTATTAACGACTTACTCTACGTATTTGCATTCGTCGCAACGTTGGTGGCTTCTCTGTTTCTTTCATCACCTAAGATTAGATTATCCTTGAATATAACGCGTACTTAGATAATAAGACATATTACTTCAACGGTGAAAATCTTTCGGAAGTTCGGAGAAATTCATCAACGTAGTTACTCGTACAAGCCAATTTTCATTGCCAAACGCGCCATTCACTCTGATTGTTATTCTGGTACTTGTGTGTAAGACTAATGAACGAGTACTAGGAAACAATGTTTAACACGTTAACTGCCGTGTCACCCGTATTCGGGTGACAGCAAAAGTTCTCATCAGGCCACGTC
>NW_015148985.1:253158-275697 GCF_001465965.1 Polistes dominula
AGAGTAATAACGTGATAAATGAGGATCGTAATAGATATCGGGGTTTCTTTTTTTTTCATTATTCATTTTTTTCATTATTCATTTCATTATTCATTCATTTTTTTCATTTCGAAAGAAATGTAAACAGACATGCGGTAGCAGAGCACGCATCTTACAGTGGCACGGGTGGCCTGACGGGGATTTTGTTGTAAACACGCGTGGCAGTCAACGTGTTAACTATAGCTGACGATGAACTTTGTTTCTGAGTTGGTAATATTCAATGAATGAATTTCCATTTTTACATTGTGCATTATTATACATTTGACTTAATTAAATATCGTAGAAATCTAGTGAAGGTTTTAATCATTTTACTTTTATAAATGCAATTATTGAAATTGATAGTAATGGTAGATAATAGTAATGATCATTTTGAAATGATCGATAAGAATTTTTGGATGAAAAGAATTCTACGAATTCAAGATTGAAAGTAAGAAAAAAAAAAGATTAGAAAGGTCTTTTGATTAACGAGCCCGAATTTTTCAAAGATTATTTTCGTCCTCCTTCGTGCCTCGTCAAAGCCAATAAACATTCGCCATATCTTTCGTTGTGGATCCAAAGAAGCATATAAGTCTACTCTGACTACCACCAAAAACTCCTTTCTCTTCTTTTTCTTCTTCTTCTACTACTTCTTTGTCTTTTTCTTTACATGCGCATCTTTGTGTTTGCTCGATCATCCTGTAAATAGATGGAACGAGCTTTCTGCGTACGTCAAGAAGCGGCCTCTCTTCTCTCTGCATCCTAAAACAGTTTAGGGGCACATATGTTACGGATCGTTCAATGAAAATAAGGCGGAAAGTAATTTCGGGAATGTACTACCGGGCTCGTGTTGTCCTAAGCTGCCATGAGAAAAAAAGTAACTTCCATCTGACGAGATCGACGAGAGATCATAACGAAGAAGAGGGGGTAGGGGCGTAAGGGAAGGGGTTTGTATAAAAATAGTATTCTACAAAAATATGACTCTGCAACTATTTGGTTTTTTCCCCTCATCTATTCAAAATGCAAATCATCTGGTAACAACAATTCAATATTTTTCTCTTGAATTATTTTTTTTATTTCTTTAAAACAATTCATCGAATTTCTATATATATATATATATTGTTTTAAGGGTGATTTAAATAACCGAAAAAAATATATAATTTCCTAAAAAAATAATTCGATCAACGATATCAATAATTCTTTTGCCGGTAACCTTTCTGCCGATTCGAATGGTAATCGACAACGTCCATCGTTCGGAACGCTTTCAACCATTTCCTTTTTTCTTTTTGTACCTTTTTTTCTGGTAATTTACAAAGGTAAAATCCCGCCACGTTCCATTGTAAAGCTTAGAGAGAGCCTCTTTTACCGAGGACGTAGCAAGGGGATTGTTAGCCTCGCGTAATTGAGCAATTCCACGTGCTGGTCTCTTGCACCGTAAAATCCATGCAAGTTCTATGTGCCGCTGGATCAAAGAGAACGATAAACTTTTCCTGACACGCGATTATACAGAAGAATCCTATTCGAGGAGATTAAAGATACTCTTACTTTTATGATCTACCAAACTAAAATCAAAGAAGATTTACGAATTGAAAATATACTTTCCTTTTTTTTTTTTCAATTTTTATTCATCGTAGAACTTTCAACTGTTTCAAATCGTGAGAATTTCGCTATCTTTACCCACCCCATGATAGTTTTTAGCAAAAGATCTTATTTCTATCTAAAGAACTCGAGACAAGCCGTACAGTTATCCGTTTGTACAAAACCCGACGAGCATTTAATTCGATTATGGCTTTTATCTCGTCAAGATAACGGAAAGTCTTCCACATGCTCGGTGCATCATTGAGAAACACAACATATTATAATCCTTAACGAGCGAAAGCAAGTAATAGGATTTGCTACAAATTATCGCCCAAAGCGGATGTCAAATGTAATAATATCTGACTGCAATTAACCTTTTTTTTGGGTCACCGTTGTTAAATGAAATGATCGTTTTCTGAGAAACTAAGGAAAACGAGAAGCTCTCAATGGTCCCGAATATTGGCTCGTCAATCCTAAAAAGAACTTTTAACAGCCCACCCAAAAGATGATTAATTTTAAAACACAGACATCAAGGATAATAATGTTTAGGTCATCTAGTTTCAAAAAGAAAAAGAAGAAGAAAAAGAAAAACTAATAGTCTTCTTGGAAATTCAAATAAAGGAAGGAACGAATGAGAACAGCATCTCATTTGAAGAAATTATCTTATTAATCTGATGAAACTTAGCTTATCCAAATATGCCTTCTGTAGTAGTACGGTAGTACTTGACAATCCCTTGTGCTATCACGAAACTCGACATTTGTATCAAAAAGATAATCGTTAACTTGCTTAAGAAAGAAGTCCCTCGGGGTATCATGTTTCACCAAGTTTTATGGGAACCAACTACAGTGCCTTTGCTGTGGCTTTCAGTATCCGGTTCACCTAGCTTAACCTAGCTTAACCTAGTATAACCTAGCCTAGCCTAAAAGAAAATTTTGTACCCTCTTCTAAAGGCAAATCCATCTTCTGTGTACTTTCTTACATAGTTACACACATAAGTTATCTTTCGATGTTTGCGTATATATGTTCCTCGTTAACGAATTAACAGGTTGCTAAGAGAACGATAACGTTCTCTTAGCAAAAGGTGTTAACAGCTGATAAAGTCTAAGCCGTATAATAATTTACCTTTTCACTTTTCTAATCTTACCTTTAGAAACGTGATCTAATATCTTTGAAGAAAGAAAAAGAAAACTCGTCGTTTCAATGGAATGGCAAAGCTTTTATATATCGTTCAACGAACTATAATTATACGTATACCACCTGTAAGTCGTCGAACTTCCGCGTATAATAAAATTCTAATTGGTTAATGTCGATCTTAAGAGTTATTTTACGATTGTTCTCGTTCGAAACGATCTTCTTTGAATGCAGCACGTAAGATGCTCGCGAATATTTCGTTAATCGATCGTTTGATTACATCGATTTATTTCAAATCGAATTTTATAGTCTTGTAAAAGATATTCTCTTGAAATTCTTAATTTAATTTGATTCTAAACAAAAATACACTTTCAAGTTTCTTCGAGAGTTTCACGAGAAAGCTCTTAAAAGAATTTTATTTATTGAGTTACAAGTGGCATCTAACTTAGTACTCAATCACGATTTGTATCAACCCAACGGAAATCGATCGTTCGTTCGCAATTTCTTTCTTTCTTAACGATAAACATTTGATAAACTTCGTGGAAGTATCGTTTACGTTAAATGATGAGCAAGTAAAGTGTCTCCCTTCCATATCTTTCAGCTTCTACCATTGCCCTTTTTTTTAATACTTCCTATTCAAGATCTCCCTTTCGACGAAACGTTTTATTCTCTTGAAGAAAAGTATCAAGAAAACGACTTTACCACCTGACTGTGAGAAGAACCCCCATAAATACCATCGAGCTTGGAACTACAGAAGCTCGTTACCACGAACATAAAATTCACCCTTGTACTCATGAACATGTCAAGATACTGAACCCTTCGAATTTCACGTATGGTAACTAAATTTTCATTTCTATCGTAGGATCGTATTTTTTTCTTCAAATTTATTTAAATTATTATCGATGTTCTTCGATGATTTTTTATCATTTTTTGTATTTCATATATTTTTATTTTTTTTTTGTTTTATTCGTGAATAATTTTAATACTTTCGCAATGCGTTATTGTGTAACGAACGTAAAGATATTTTAAAGAAATAATTATATGTATTTTTATATTTATTATTTACTAATTAATTATATAAAATATAATTAAATATATAAAGTATAATTATAATAAAATATATTTTTATATATTTAA
The DNA here is from genome assembly GCF_001465965.1 of Polistes dominula. The sequence continues at coordinate 257,021 of NW_015148985.1, forward strand.
ATTACTTAATTATATAATTAAAACAAATTTTTTAGTAACTAAAATTTCTAAGAAAATGTAACGAAAATAGATTGAAATTGTTATTTGTAAATTTCTTTTCTACTACTGCCCATGTTTGCAAAGCCCTTGACAATAAGCAAGCAAAGTTAGCAAAAAGATGATTAACGATCGGAAAACATCAAAAAGACTGGGTTATTCGTACAATGATTCACTGTTGAGATGACGATACCATTTGTAAGGACAAATCTCGCAAAAGAGAGAAAGAGTAAAGTCGTGCGTAATAGCTAATTAAAGAATCGACCGAAATAACTCAAACTCTTGGAAATATGTTTCTTATTATCTCTGTTCCACATAACTCTTTGTTCCGATAAATAATTTCATTAATATTTTAACAAGTAATCATTCTTATAAACAAGTACGTTAAATTCTTCAACACCCCGTATATATAACACTTGTCATTGTCGAATCAGTTGTCTTATGAAAGTCCAATACTCTGCCATAACCGGTTTTCGTTTTCGTAAGAGTGTTTTTTTTTTATTTTTTTTTATTTTTTTTTTTTTTTTAATGAGTTTATAAATTAAATCAAAATAAGTTTTCACTTTGTTCGAATAACAAGTAAGTACTCCTCTCTATATGCGTGTTGAGACTACTTTCAAAAAAAGTCTTCTTATAAAAATGTTACTTGATTTGTTTTTTTTATTTTAAATCGATAGCCGATTATAATGATGCTTAATTCATGGACTAACTTTCTCTCCACGAGAGATGAGATAATCAAAAAGAAATAAAACCAGATACTTCACTTTGTTCGAATGTTTTCTTTTTTTTTTTTTTTTTGTATACGATCCAATCGTTCTGAGAAAACCGGGAACATTTACGATGAATTACTAATTGAAATGAAGAAAAAGAATGGTGAGGGGGTGTGGTAAATGTTTGTGCACCAACGTCTTGTAAGAATTGACGTTAATGCAAATCGGTGAGTCACGAGTTAATTGCCAAAGTTCATTAGGGCTCCCGGAACACTTGTGCGTGCCCACCAAGTATTATTAAAATGAGTACTACAGGCTAATTAATTCCTGGAACATCTCGTTTGAAGTGCAAATTCTCAGCTCCCGAGGCGCTATCAAGAATACACTCGTCTGGAAATTTTTCAAATATGTATTATGCGTGCGTGCATGGTTTTATTTTTTTTTTTAAATGAAGGCGCCAAAGAAATCAATTTCATCAAGGTCCCTAGGGAGGGAGAGAAAAGAGTTTATTGTTAAGCATAAATGAAATTTCCAGACGGTTCTTGTTAACGAGCAATCACGTTCACTTTTTTTAATCCTCCTTAGGTTCTACATCTTTACGAGTAACAAATCGTAACTGATTAAAGAGATATTTTTTTTTTTTTAATATATCTGTTCGTAAATCTTATCCTAAACAAATCACAACTTAGAATAGAATGTAAGTTCTTTTTTTTTTAATTTATAGTTAAATTTGATAAGAAAGATTTGTTAATCCAATGAAAACTATTTTATTCCTCCTTGTTGGTAACGACTAATTAAACGAAACCTGAGACTAATTAAATCACAGTCATTTTAATAAGCATTAAAGATTTAAGTTCTCTAGCAAGCAACCAATTCAAATTTAAACGTAATAGATATTTGGCCTTCGACGGATCATTTCCTAAGTTACCCAGATATTTCGTATGATCATCATCTCTTATCGTTATTCTCTCATTACTAGAGCGTGTATCGATTATATTTATCCTTCGTGATCGTAGACTACCGATATCACGAAACTGTAGAACAAATCTGAGAATTAGGGTCATTTCAATTGCCCATTTGGAATAGTTCCAACAATCTTTGGTAAACGACGATAATAAACTAAATATATAACCAACAAATGACACGGAAATTCACATTTTATTTACGTAGTTTACGTTCTATATATATATGTAAGTATATTATATATATTATTATTATATGTTTATTATATAATAGTATCATTTATTATATTATTATTATTATTATAGTAATACGTCAACTATATATACTATATAAAATACTATATAGGATACTATATGCTATGTACTATAATAATACTATAATAATAATTTAGTTTAGTTTTTTAATTATATAATTAGAATCTATTATTTTTTAGTATATACGATTAACGCATAGCTATAAAAAGAATAATATAATATATATTTATATAATGTAATATAATAATAATAATAATATAATAAAATTATATTACTGAAAATAATATTATATTAAAATTAATTTTTATACAATTATAACAATTCTAATTTAATAATAATAATTATAATAATAATTATAATATAGTATTAAATATAGTATAATATAGTATTAAAATAGTTTTAAATTATATTATATTATATTATAATATAGTATTATATTTTAATACTATAATAAAACTATATTATTACTATGGTATATACGATTAATACGTATTATTTATTTAACGATTATTATTACATATATGTATATAACTTGTGTTACATTAATAATTTTATTTATATTAATAATTTTAATAATTAAACCAAAATCAAAACATATGCTATCGTTTTCCATTAAAAATATCTCTTTCATCTAAAATAAGAAGAACGTACACATTGAACCAATGCAATTTCTTCTTTACGGAAAGTTGCAACCCGTGAAAGGCTTGATCGGTTAAATAACACGTTACACTACTACCATAGTAAATACCAACGTATCCTTAGATGAGAGTTAATATTTACGACGAGGGGATGAAGTCATTATAAAAAGAGAATTCTCTCTCACTCTCTCTCTCTCTCTCTTTCTCTCTTGTTCGATCGGTGGAACGTTTATAAGATGGGACGCAACGTTAGAAGAGAAAAGAAAAAAAAAATTGTTCGAGAAAAAAGGTCCTGTTTGCCTTAGAGTAAACGCGTTCTTTAGCGCGTGCCACGATCTAAATGGGTGTCCGACATTATCAGAATCTCAGCAACCTTTATAAACCCTTCTCAATATTTTTTTTTTAACATTTCTTTCTTCCCCCTCTTCTCCTCTCTCTCTCTTGAAATATTTTTCTTCTCTTTGTGTTTCTCAAGTATCTTCAATAATCCGGTTGTTCTATGAAACACGCATCTTTGTAACCCCTTAATCTCTCTTATAAGTTGCATCTTAAAAAAATAATTATTCATTACAATGTTGCTCCTTATTTTATCGTCACAAGAGAGACGAATCTTTTCGTTGTGAGAAAATTTGCTTAACACGCGATAAAATATTTTGTTTTTTTTTTCTTCTTTTTATACGATATGATTAAGAAATTATGTATAACGTTTTATTCTCTTCACTCTTTCTTTTTTTCACGACGAACTTTATCTCCATGATTTAATAGTCGAGATAAGATTCGTTTCTTCGAATGAATATTATTGGTTTTACCATACATATTGAAATAAATGTTAAATTCAATTATTTAAATAATTTCTTTCCTTAACATTTCTTGGTATAATTTCTTTTCTATTTTTTTTTTTTTTTTTTTTTACAAACAAGATTAATTATTTCCGATCGTACACCGAATTGAAATGGATATTTCCTAGAGTTATAAAATGTAAAGAAAAAATTCCTTTAAGTTACGACGATTGGGAAAAGATTCAATTTACGATCTAGTGTGACATTTCGTATACTCTACGGATTAACAGATAGATGTCCAGCTGTTTACAAAGAATTGAATAATAAGACTGTCAATAATCGATGTGTGAAAGTTTACCAAATTCTTAGAATTTTCTGCATCATTTGCAAACGATTTCTATGCTACTCACGTTTCGTTAGCGTGAGGAATCATCCGGAAATAGTATTATCCTTGAGAAATAACATAAAATTGATGTGGTGACATTTTCGTTCGCTTTCACAACGATTCATGATTAGATGTGTCGACACGAAGATATTATATAGAAAAAAAAAAAGAAAAAGGAAATGAAAAAAGTGTTATTAAAAAAGGGGGAGAAGAAAAATTCACTCAATCAAATACAAACTTTGATTGAATCTCATGAAGAAATTTTCAATTCTATTTCTGTTTTCACATTCTCATCAGTCAAATACAACTAGGCGTATCTCTCTTATTAATATTATACTATTATTTTTAAAGAATAACGTAATAACGTCAATTGCAACTTGCACGGATCTATCAAATGTTACGAGATAATATTGATAATATTATATTACAGAAAAAGACAATGCATTTGACTCACGTTAATTATCTGAGAAATCAATTCCTTTGGCGCCGTGTGTGCGTGTGTGTTCTCAATCAAACGTATTATCCTTCTATTTTTTATTTAAGTTAGAAAACTATTCGCTACGATAGAGAGGGTTATATTTCGCGATAAAGTCATTTTCGTTGGAAAGAGAATTAAAACTGTGTCAAGGTAAAAATAAATTTGCGTAATTCTTCGTTCATCAACATACGATACAACACGTCGTATAACCAGGTATTTTTCATTTTTATTTTTATTATTTTTTTTTTTTTTTTTAACAGAATAATTCTTAAAAGAGATAACATTAATATTTTCTTCTTAATATTATTCTTTCTTTCCCGTTCAAAGAGACTTTCTACGATTGGAGAAATATACGCGATTCTTCTAACATAACTGATACATGTAATTAACATATATAAATGTGTATGTATATGTTAAACGTACGTATGTATAATAAATTACGAGGAAGAACGTAATCTAATATTAAACATTTGCACATTCGCCTTAACATTCATTAACGATACGGTTTTATCTAATCTATTGCCCGTTACTCACCCCCTCAATCCCCTCCTCCTACTACTTTCAACATCAATCAAATCCTGTACGGAATACGAACGAATGTCTCTACTTTCCTTCCATTAATTTTCTATATGTACAGATATTCTTCCTTCGTATCCTTATGGTTCAGACCATAATGAACTATCTATCGCATTTACAAAATGACTCACATATTGCTGTTTGCAAAGACACCGTCTCCTATACTTTGATAAGATATTCAAACGTAGTTAAAAAAAAAAAAAACAAACAAAGAAAAAATAAAAAGAAAGTTTATTAAAACGTTAGCAACGCAGTTAATATTATGAGTCAATTAAGTACAAAAATATCTTGGAAACTTGTTCATCAAAATTATCTTCGATATTATATTATCAAACTTTCACGAAATAAATTTCAAATCGTTTAAAACAAACTAGAAACCAAATTAAAAACAAATCGTAATCCTTATAATATTGTAAGATTATTAAAACATTAGAAACGTAGTTAATGTTATGAGTCAATTAAATTATAAAATTTTATATAAATATCAAATTTATATAATATCAAATTATATTTAAAATTCAAATGATATAAATGTTAAATTGTGTAGAATAACAAACTAGAAAAAAAAACAAAAATAAAAATAAATTTTAATTCTTAATATTATAAGATTCAAGTAATATATTTCTGTCATCGTTCGCGTAACTTTCTAAAAGGCTTGGATTTATAAAAAGTGTTTTAAACTGTTCTCGAAAAAAAAAAAGAAGAAAAAAAGAATAAATAACCATGTTGGGAAGGTACACACACATTCGGGGCCTTTTTAGAAAATTAACGAGCGATAAAGATATTCGGTAGGCGTGAATCATAGCGCGCAAACCGTGCCAACGACGAGGTTTAATAACAAGGGCTAATGAATAGGGCCGTGCTCGTAAATTCGAGGGACACCCACGAGTCGCGTGTTGAGAATTTTTTATTTGTTCTCATTTGCCCTTTTGCTTCGTGCATCGAAAAAGAAAAGGGCCCATAGAGAAAGAGAGAGAGAGAGAATTGAGTGCTGGGAAAGGCAAATTGAGCAATTAATTTTATGATAAACACATTCTTTCTTTCCCCCCGCCCCCTATTTTTTAAGCGTGGGTGTTCCTAATATTCCTAATAATCCTTTTCATAACTCGATATCGTTGAGAGATGTTGCAACGCCTACTTCAAATTTTAAATCTCAACATTTTACGTAGGTTTACTCGTATACAAACTGACATAACGATTTTATTATAAAGGTATAATTACGATCAATTATGTTCGTAAATTTTACTCAATTTCTTATCTCAATGTAAAAATTTAGTAGAATATTCTTCTTTTTTTTTTTTTTTAAATGTCAACGACCTTTTACTAATTTATGATATGAATCACGAAAAAGAAGATTCCAGTGAACAAAGTTGACTCATCATCGTAATAAATTACGATGAATTATTTTAGATCAATTATTAAACATACATTGTAAAGAATTTTGATGAACGATTGAATATATAATATCTTTTTAATTATTTAAATATTTAACATGTAACATTGAAAAATTGTCTCATGCTGAATTATCAACATTGGAATCTACGTTTCAAAGAATGTTCTAAGAAGAAGAATAAATCGCGAGAGTAAAAAAGAAACTTAGGTTTGTTCAAGTTATGCTTTTTGATCGGAATGAGAGTCTTGCAAGTCCATCGTAAAGTATGATTTATTCGTCTCGTTTTATACTTCACGTCGCAAGGCAGTTAGACCAATTATCCAGAACAACGCGAGACGAACGTATGTGTATATATGTACTAACTAACACAACACAAACTAGACATCACATACGAGCCAATTTATATACCACGAACTTAAACCAAATTGCAACGGTCTTCTCTTTTCAGACATAATTCGCGTAATTTGCACCGGTTGATTAGCCGCGCCCATAATTCCGATGATCGATAAATAGTAAATATGCCTAACCAATATAATGTCAATAAAGGTATGCAGGCTATCAAATAAGTATACCAACCGATTGTTCTTATCATATTAAATTTGTATCAGATTTGAAAGTTCTGCTCGAATCTTTGTACTGTCAAAACCCTTTGAAAGTCAATTCTTATATGAAAAAATAAATAGCTCGTACCTTCGATTACAAAATTACACGAAGATCTAAAGCATGACGTTAATAATTTTAATAATATTCTTCAATGAAAAATTTCAACCCTTCTTTTTTTTTGACTTTTCATCTGTTCAAAGAAAAAAAAAAGATAAAATCTTTCAAGATCATTTTTCTATTAAATCATCCAAAATAAAACAATGAAAATAATTGCTGTGGTTATTTCATCTCCCATGAGAGTACTTTTACTTTCAAGATGCCTACCGAGAAAAGATGCAAGAGCCACCCCGTTGCTTACCAAAATAACTTTTGTTCTTGATCCACGAAGTCGTCGACCGTAACATGTTAGAAGAGGAAAATCGTGCTAGCATATATTATGTCTCTTTGAAATGTATTGCGTTAACAGAACACTTACTATACCTAAGTAAAACTCTTCTCTCATATGTGATTCTCGTTCTCATTTAAATTTTAATAAAATAAATCTACACTCTATGGGGGGGGGGTAGGGAAAAAGGAAAAATATTTAAGTAAAGATGCAATTTGATTAAATTTACCGATGACGTAAGGATACTCTTGAGATGCAATTGGTGAATGATGCAGTCAGATTGCCAAACGTATGAGTTTACTAACTCCCATCTCAATTTTTATCCGTAAATCTTTTTTTTTTCTAATTGTAAGAAATAAAGAAGAAGAAAAAGAAATAGAAGAGGACTTTCAAGAGATGCCAAGAAGCGTTCCGGAAAACACGTGTTTCTTTTAAACAGTTGCCCGATATGTTTACATAGATGTTCCAACCTCTGTTTACTCTTCGAATCCCTCTCTTCACCGTTTTATGATACTAGCAGGTTATGCTACTTCTCCTAACCGTCTAACCAATATTTATGCACCGTCCTGTGAACTCGTTATGATACTATCCTACGGTTTTATGTTACACCTCCACACAAAAATCTATAACTAATAACTTAATAATAATATTTTATCTATTTTCTAACCAACCAATAATGTATAAACGTTTACAAGTATGATTTCAATACATGATACTGTTTTGTATAAAAATATAACGATGATGAAATTAACGAATTCATTATTTTATAATATATTTACATTAGTTATCGTAAATCACACACAAAAAGATATATATAAGAAATTTTTACATTTGATTACTTTCTGAATCCTTGAAAATATTAAACATAGTCGTCGTCATAGTCGTCATCGTCGTTGTCATTGTCGTTGTCTATGAACACGTAGGCGTTACTTCTATGGGCAATACATCAGGATAATTGCATACTACATTTAATGAAATACATAAGACGTATTTCTATTGGAATACGTTTAAAACGTCGTAGTTAACGAGCTGCAAATATTAATGTTTCTTTTCCTAGTCGTATAACTTTGTTTATTCATCGATCGACATAAACTATATAATCTATTCGTTTCCTGGTCTTTATCTAATCGTTCATCGAAAGAGAACACATGCATTTATTCATTTCTATTGCGATTTCACGTTAATAATTCATAGTATGAACGTATTGAAAACTATAAAAGAAAAGTCATCATATACATACATACATACATATATACACGTCAATAATAAATAAGACGATCATAATTATTATAAACGATGTCTGGTTAAACGATATCTTATTATTTTTCCATTAAATGCAATTAATATGTTTATTGAAAATGTTAAACGTTATAAGATATGAAAGATGTCCATGTAATTAGGATAGAAGAATAATAGATTTGAATTATAGGCACGTTTTCTATTGGTCGAATGGAAATCATATACAGTATATTTTATTAATGCGAATAATACGTGTATCTTGTTCACGTTGCTCCAAATGACGTAGGAAAAGATGAATACAAAGTAAAAATGACTTGGCATAGATATATATACTACTTTCCGCTATTTGTTATACAACACACAACACATTACCCAAATCTATTAAAGCAGATTTACTACCACAATATTACTATAACATTTTCGCGATCTTCTATCTCTGTAACATTCCTGAGATGACTTCGTTCAAATTTATTCTACGAGAGTTTAGCTCGGATCTAGATAATTATTGTCATCGTAATTCTTTCCTGACATTTACTTATTTTATTAGCATTTATCTTTTTTATTTTCATTTATTTACAAGACATCAATTTTGAATGTTACGATCTTGATGTTTTTTAAATACCTTATCATCATAAAAAAAACAACTATTTGATAATAATTATTCATCAGACTCGATCAGCCACTTATTTTTATACAAATGACATCAAACGAGTTTACCTGGATTGAAAAAAAAAATAAGACAAAAGAAAAAAAATTGCAAAAAAAAAAAAGATAACTAAAATGACGAAGAAACAAGATTTTAATTCACGTATGTATACGTTTTATTAATGTAACGACGATTTCCACGTTATATTATACGCGAAGGCTACTCCATAATTATCCAGACGGTCATAAAGCTTTTGTCGGTGAAGCACGCAGAACGTCGAGCGTGACGTTCCTAAAAGTCAGCACTAATTTTCGCGGTAAAGAAAGTCAACGGACCCAAACGGATATCTTAGCAAAGCAAAATGTGTTTCTTCGTTTAAACGATCACCCTACGATGTTGAATGAATAAAAATTTTCTTATCATTTACTGCGTGCTTCTGAACAAAAATTTGATTTTTCTATACGAGAAACAACGTGGCAAATGTCTCATTGCAATATAGTGTTGTATTTTATTATTATTATTCTACCATGTGTTATACGAGATTAGACAAAAATAGAATATAAAGGAAAAATCTGAAAAAAAAAGAAAATGTTATTCTATGATTAATTTCAATTGTACCCATGTGTTTTGGGCAATAAATGATATCATGACACATGAGTCATGTGTGTCAAAAAGTAGGTTAATTTCGTCATAAATTCATTTGTCTATTTAACGAGAACAACGTTGTAACGCGGGGAGCAACATTTAAAATTACTTAAGTCAATACTTTTTGAAATACTATTACTAAGTTCCACAAAAATAATAATCAAATATTTTTCTTTTGGTTACTTCGATTAAATGAAGCTTACCAAATTAAAAATTGATGAATACGAGGTATGTGGTCGAGCAAATGGAAGGTGTAAAAAATCGTACAACAACGTTCAAGCACTAATTGCAGAATAAATCGCAATTACCCGTCCATTGAAAGTTTACTATTATACGGGTCAATTCGTAGAGCACATACACATACATAGACACACCGTAAGCTATCCATGGGAATCGTCGCGATGTCTGCTGGTTTAAATTATAATGCATCGACCTCGTAACAACACCGAGATACAATATAGGGATAGAAGTAGCTAGTAGTTTTGGTATTTGGAATCCGTGTCGAATTATTCTCTCACGTTTTTCCATCTAACAAAACATGGCTAACATTTCCGTTGAATATACATGTACTCTGTGTGTTTATGCGTGTGTTCGTTCTTCGGTTCTATTTTTATAATCTTTTACAAATGAATTTGTATTTAAATTTTCTTTAAATAGATACGATCGATTACGTAGTCAATGGGATAATGGAAAAATCATTTCGTACGATGGTTAACACATCCTTTGTAATCAAGGTCGAATTATTCTTTAGCAATAATTTTTTGTGTCCAATCTCAAACCCATTAGTTAAACATTTCCGTTGTGTATATTTTTTTTTAAATTTTTTTTTCCCCCCATTTCAAATGGATTTTTTAAAAATAGATATATAGATTGCAATTACGTCAGAAGGACGTCAAAAAAAAAAATAATGACATAGTCGAAAGATCATTTGACAAAACGGTAGCTCGTTTTAACGGATACTTCTGATCGTGCTAAGATACATATTAAATATTAACGACATGATAGCGTGAATTCGTCGGCCTTCGTAAAAGGAATTCTCTCGGTTGATTTACAAGCAGCAAGCGTGCTAAGAATTTTGTCGATTTACTAACGTGACGCGCCTCTGTTTAAGTTTCATTCGATTTTGTAGTCGTCATGGCCCACCAGTAGCTTCTCATACCTACTTAGAGCTACCACCTTTTCCATGCAAATAACAAATTACGTTCTGGTATCATCAACGAGCACACGTTTCTATCGTATTACAAGTGGAACGAATTTTAATCAGTTGTTATTTCTATTTATCTATGCTAATACGATGAACATTTAGAATTCTATTTCGTTAATTCTCATTTCAATGAATTTTATGTTTCTTTTTTATTTTTTATGATAAAATAATTGGCAAATGTAATCGAATAGATTAAAATACGAATTACTAAATTTCATTTTATTTATATTACGAATTTCACATTTCTATATGAATAAATATAATTGAATATAATTGCATAAATAAATAAAAAATAAACAAAAAATTAAAATATGAATTTGAATATAATTGAAGGATAATTTACAGAACCACCATTACTTTTCTCGAGTTACATTAGGATTATTGCTTTATGCCAGTCATTCGTTTTTCGTTTAACTTGTCATAACGAGGAACGTCCAGTAACGCTGATTACAGCAGCGTTTAATAGGAAACTTACAGTTTAAACTCAGCAGGACGACGTAAAGTCGGTAGGTTAGTTCGTCGTCTAACCTAAGAAGAAGAAGAAGCAGAAGGGTCACGTCGTCTAGATAGGATCAACGACCTTTTTACCTATCCCAGACTAACTCTCAAACGTCGTTTACTAACATTTGCGTTAGGTACTTCGCGAAAACTCGTCTATCTTCGGTTGCTGTTACTATTTCGGCGATATGGAAGAAGCTTGTGGAATGTGAGAAACGACATCGTTGACGTACGAACGATGACTTTTGCTTTACTTTCTCTTACATATTTTTTTTTTTTTTTATATACTTACAAAATGGTGACTCAACTAGACTCAAGTTTCAACAACGTAAAATATTTCTATTTTTTCTTAATAACAATTAAAACACTCTAAAGAAAAAAAAAAATACACATCGAGTTGCTCCAGTTAAATTTATTTTTAATTTCAAACAAAAACTGATTTAAGGACATAGCATAAAATTCCACCTATATAACTATAGTTATCGATACACCCGAAACACAGCTCCAGGCCGTATATAATCAACGCAGCTGCTCGCATTTGCTCGGGTTCAACACCTGTGCAATGAGTTATAGTACGATCATCTGACTTCCTTCAAGATAGAAATAAACGTTAAGGATTTCTCGACCAGTTAACGAGCATCTTCCATGAATTTACTCTTACAACAAGAAACAGATCAACTGAAACAACGACAAGAGGGGTATTATCTATCACAATACTCATTTTTTACAACTATAGTGATAGAGAATCACACTTTTTTTTCTATAAGTACCGAAAGACAAATTGAATCCTGATTGAAATCCTTATCTGTACCACGATCTACATAAACGATAAACTATATATATACATACATATCTTTCTTTGTATATACAACCTAACGTTGATAATTAAAAGTTCTTCGAAGTATTGAATATCGATTACTTCTTTCGATAACGACCATACATAAGATATATATATATACTACATGATAGTACGATACAAGTTTTAGATCGAATCCGAGTGAGAGGGAGAATTAACGAGGTGATTCGATCGAGAAGAAACTCGTCGATTAGCGTGGAAGGACTAATTAGTTTGTGTCTGGATAACTTGTGTCTGAATGCAAAGACGGTAAAAGGCCTTGGAAGATGTCGAATGAATGGAATGGAAACACACTACTTTTTGCCTTGTTCTCTGAAAGAATCGACCTTCTTCTTCGTTCCCCTTCCCTTCCCTTTTCTCTTTCTATTTCCCTCTCGTTTGTTGTCTCATCAGACAGACACCATAAAGTAATATTTCCGAGAGAGAGAGAGAGAGAGAGAGAGAGAGATGCTTTAAAAGGAAACCGTATGTTGTGTTATTGTTCGTTTTGTAATAGATCAGGTTAAGGCCTATATATTCATCGAAGTCTTGAATTTTAAGGCACTCAAGATGGGTAGACGACGACGAATTTGCATAAAGACGGTGCCAAGTTGACGTTCTATAAATAAACGTGGACGATCTTGGAGAGTTGTTCACTAGCTACCACCACACATTCGTTTTCCTCTAATCTATCGTCAAATATTCATAGAATTATGAATATGGAAATATTAAAGAAGAATATTTATTTCAAATAATAATAATAATAATAATGTTTATATTTGGAATAATCGATAAATCCTTTCTACCTAAGTGAATTTAAATTCATGAGAGAATTATAATTGACAATCTACTCTTAGTTGTGGTGTTTGCAGAGAGAGAGAGAGAGAGAGAGAGAGAGAGAGAAAAGAGGACGTTAATTTCCCTAATTGGCTCATAAGTGTCGAGCCCTATGATTGAGGAAAGCTACAATTACCCATGACAACTGCCATAAAGTTCAAACTTGAAAAGGTACGACGTAAAATCTACTGACGACCAACAGGCTAGTTTCTTTCAAAAGAATTCAGATAACACGATTTAAATTCACGGTTAATTGTCCTGATTCTAAGCTCGCGTGACGCGTTCGCTTTCTCGTATTTAATTCGATTGAACAAAAAAACTGTATGGAAAGTTTGTAACGTTCTTTGTTAATTCAAAAACACAATGCTCCTATTTTTTGTATGTAATTTTTAACAATAGTAAATCTAGAACGAAGATAAATAATAATTAAACCGGTTATTCAGAGATTAATGAACATTTTTGAATATTTTTTTATTTGTAATAAAATAATATTCGTTTATGAATAAAAATTTTGCTGAATCATTGTTAAAAGTATGTAAAATAATAAAAATTGAGCATACGATAACAATAGTTTATAGTAAAAGTTTAAAATAAATTTCTTGAGAACGTGGTACAATTACAAGTAAATATATTGGATTAGGATATTGACCAAATGGTTGAGAAACTCTGTTCTAGACTACCTGGAAGTAAAACGTTAAAAAAAATGAACAACCGATAACATCCGCATATTCTTCTGTGTATTTATGAAACGTGCCCCTGTCCGCATCGGATTGGAAATAGTCAAGGGAACGCTTGGTATATTGATGATACCATCCGGCAATGATAAAGTACGAGGAACCGTGGTTCGATTTATAAACTATCGATTATTTTCTCTTACCAACGGGTTTAAATCGCAATGAGATCAATGACATAGGGAACACGTGCGTTGCTCCGTAACAGATCTGACTCGTGACATAACTGATGTTCTTACGTACACTGCAATTTTCTATTACTAAATGTGCTAGCGTGACGAAAGGATAACGAATAACAACAAAATTAATTAATATTCTTTATCGCGTGATAACACTGACAAATCGATAACAAACCATTGTCATTGTAATTAAATATAATAACGTGATGTTTTAAATAAATTCAATTATTGTAATAACATATGTGCAATCTTTTTCTTGTTAGTATTAGAACTTCATCCTATTATCCCTGAGAGCAGTTACTTTTTTTTTATCGAGGGTAGATTGCTAGCCTACGAACCCTCGAACCCTCCTCCTTTATCTGGGCTTGGGACCAGCTAGCTAATACCTAGTTATCTAGATATTAACTAGTCGGAGTTACATGTACAATAATAATCCGAAAAAAATAAAACAAAACGTAACCAAATTTTACCCCTAACCCTTCTTACAATTACATCAAAATTCTCCTTTCCAATTTATTATAAATAAAATATAAAATATATATTCGATAACAAAACGATGAAAAAGTATTAAACATCGTAAATAACTCTAATTATCGATCTCATTTGAATAATCAATTGAACTACTTACAAGGTACTTTATCTACACGCCCCACCGACACCTACATTGACGGGACGACGTCGATATCAAGATTAAAGTTAAAAAAAAAAAAAAGATAATCTTAAATGATCATTGCAATAAGGCTAATCTATCGTGACCGATCGATTACATCGCATTATCGCTATTATCGAAGTTACCTCAGGGCAAAATTTATACGGTAAAAGATCTCGCGACATATTTTCATGATTTATATTTTGCTAGGCCATAACAAACTCGTATTTTGTATCTTCACGTATATGTGCAATACACATATATATACATATATATATTGTAATATATATATTATATATATTATATATGTATCTCCGGACTGATTTGAAACTGGTTTATGAACTTAAAGTCTACGAAGAGAAAATGTATATACTATACCAACCTTATAACGCATAATAGCATAATAACGGTCATCTGTGGTACGATAGATGGACAGACAGACAGACAGATATTACGGGGGAGAAAGAAAGATCGATCGTACCGTTGTCGATAGTTCTCTTGCATTAGTTCAAATCTTGACACGTATGAATTACTACTTTATTACGCTGACATGGACGAACTCCATTATCCCTGTTTTTCTACCCTTTTAACTCGTTAGATATTTTCTCTCTCTTGATAGGTTGAAATAAATAAATGTATATTTGTACTTAAAAAATGTATTTTCACGTGGTACTTAAATTTGACATTTTACGATAAAGAAATGAGTTGAAAAAAAAAATATGTAAAATTGTTTCTTAGAAAAGAAGTAACAACATAGAATAACGGTATTGTCTATTATTGGCTATACACACGTTACTGTTGCTCGACATTGTCTTAACAGTTACATTGTCTCTCTTTTTCTCTTCTATTATAACAATGAAACAACCAACAAGTAGAATTAGTAGACGTAACGTCTGGAACGTTAATGAAACTCACTTGCTTGGATATATTCGTACACCAAACACACTTCGTCTAAAACTAATTGTAAATGACAAGACATCATTTAGTAAATAATTTTAACTATGACGACGAAAGTAATACTAAGCTTTTTTTGCTTTCTTCGTTTACCGACAAGACGTAATAAAACATATTACGTTTTTTTTTATTCTTCCCGTTTTCTTTCACTTAACCTCGAATCTCATCGCATTTGCCATTTACAGTTAATTACAAGGTCGACTACTATCGTCTCTCGTTTTCAATGCTTTAGTCCTTTTATTGTTAATTAATGGTAAGTTTGTTAATTGGTAGGGTACGATCTCCAATAAGTAAAGGGTATAAAAAATATGAGAGAGGAGAGGAGAGAAGAGGGATATATTCAATAACGTGTTATTAAATCTCGTTAATTACTCGTATCCTTCGATAAGAGGATATTATCTTAAATTATGCCAACTTCTTATTATATTCTTAATCGTTAATAATTTTTCTCTTATTTTCTTGTAAATATTGAGTTATTCGAACAGTAATTTCGTTGTTTCCTGACACATTAAAGACATTAGTTAATGAATTTATCAAATTTAACTGTTTATGACCACTTGAAAGGCCTAGGTTTAATCTAGAAGAAAAAATTGTCTTTTCATTTTTACAAAAGAAAAATGAAATTACTTTTAGAACAACCCAATAATATAAAATGACCATCGAAGAGAAAAATGACTGAATGGTAAGTTAAATATTTATGTTTCAACGCACCTGTCTGTCTACTGATAAAACACGAAGAAATCGAAAGTATTGTATTTTATTATCGTCAAAAGGAAATGGACAAGTATAGTTAAAAACCCGAGGTCGGGTAGACGTCGAATAGACAATGAGACATACGACGAGCTGAACGTACTCGTGAGCATTAGGATAAAAATAGTTGACCCGCTTCAAAATGCGCGCCGTAACGTTTGAAAGTTTTCGCTTTGAACGAACTAAATGAACAAACGTGTGGGCCAGTAAGACACTTAGTACTTAAGTAAAGTGGTTAAATGACGTTACTACAAAATGTAACTAACTAATGTGTAAAGAAAAGATAAAATATACATAACATCAATTAAGAAAACAAAAAAATCATTTAAATATGAACTAGATGGTAACCGTTTAATAAAATATAGAACATTTACACACGACACGATTATGATAATCATCAGATTTAATAATTACAAGTTTACTAATACAGCTTTCCACGTATAAGTAGTACATCTAACTCGTATTTATTCGCATCTTAGATTCCATTAGATATTTTATTAAATTTATTATAGTTCAGGAACGAAATTAATACACCCTTGTATCTTCCGTATTTTTTAACAGGTTATTTCCAAAAAGTCCGTAGGGTATTTCCGAAAAGTCCGTAGTGTATTTTCGAAAAGTTCGTAGGGTATTTCCGAAAAGTTCGTAGGTCCGTTAGAACGAGACATGATCAAGTGCACGCGTACTTTGCGGAAATTTAAAGTCGATTTTCTCGAAAACAAAGCCTTAAACGAAAATTTTTTTTTTTTTAGATTTTCGATTTATTTCTTTATTTAGCATCACCCCCTTTTCGCTTGTACCACCAATTACAGATTACCCTGTATATAATATATAATAATATTATTATATTTTTATATAATATATACTATATTATATTTTAATACAATATATATGTATATAATTATATTATTTAATATAATAATTATTGATATAGAAAATTTTATATCATTTTATCGTTGAAATTATGCTATAAAAGTTACACAAGAGTTAGAAATAATTATGTCAAATTAACCGAGATATCTTATATGGTCTTTTATTATTTGAATAATCATACCATCAGCTTACTTTTTGGGTTAACGCATCGTCGTTAAATTCCATTGACGTATGCAATTAGCGATTGTTGTTGTATGGAGCGATAATTTCTTCCAAGCTTTTTACACACACTATCTTTCTCTCTTTTTCATACTCTCCTCTCGTTCTCACGTTCCACCATTCGCAACGTTTTAACGCGACCTATCTGCGACATTAAGCGAGAGGAATATCCACATTACGTAAGTAACATTAACGACTGGTGTTAGATTCGATCTTGGTGGTGGCACGGTAATGAATACTTTTGCCATATTCTTATTGAATAAATATTGCTACGAAAATTCTTTCTTCTTCTTTTACTCTAACGTGATGTGAAAAGAAAGAAAAAAATAAGCAAATTTTACAATTCATGGTAATTATTTAAACAACAAATATTATGTTGTAACAAATTTATCATTTATTTAACATAAGTAACCTATTAAACTCTCTGTACAGTATATTTCACGTTGTTTACAATTTTTACTGAAGAAAATATTACATCGTATATAACGATTGGTTTATATATCTTTCATCGATTAAAAAGATCTAAGATAATAAATTAAATTAAATAAAACACATGGTATGTTAATAAAATAAAATTATTGAAAACGTGACAACGACCGGTGTATAATGTGTGTGTGTGTGTGTGTGTGTTTCTATTATGAAGTATCACGACAGATTGAATTGTTTTCCTAACGTTCATGGTAACTCGTGCGTGCGTTATTGTTTACATGCTCGTAAGTCAAGTTCTAAAGTTGGAATCGATATGATCATGGGTTTACAAATAATGTTATTGACGATAGATATCCTACGCTTGATCGCTCCATCTGAGGATGAATGAAACGTCCCTATTTGGTTCGAGAAACAAGTTCTTCAATGAAGACCTCCATGTACGAACGTACAGGTTTCCTTCTTTCAACTCTTTCCCCTTTCTTTCTTTATTTATTTCTTTATATTCTTCCTTCAACTCTTCTTTGCTTCACAAAGACACATTCCTCAAGTAGATACTACAAGAAAAAAAATAATACAACTTGTTATATTTCACGTTTTCCATTCAATTTGACCATAGTGATCTCTTTAAAAGAATTTACCATAAACACCCATCACTCTTTCTCTCTCTCTCTCTCTCTCTCTTCTTATCTATGTATCTTTCGAAAGTAAAACGATCCCAGCTGTATATTCACGCTCGAAAGAGTACAACATATCTGAGAAATGCACCATACCTACATATACATATATATA
>NW_015148985.1:275749-356018 GCF_001465965.1 Polistes dominula
TATATACACTTAAACGTACAACGTTTCGTGTCCTATAAGTCAATAAATTATTAATACCACGTGTTATACGTAATCGTGATATAATTAATATACTCGAGAGATGTTTTTTTGAAATCTATTTAACAGAGAAAATGAAATAGTCATCTCTCGCGAATGTAGGAATTTTTTTTTTTTTTTTTAATCGATTCGCGTTCTTCGATTTTACATTAGATTAAAATATATAGGTATGTGTTCTTTAATGTTAAAGGAATTTGATGTTAACCAATACGTAAAAGACACATCGATATGTCATTGAGATCGTTAAGATACGGTTCAGTGGCTTTTCATCTAACAATCTCTCGACGTTCTAGATATGTAATGCACATAGATCAGTTCGTTGCTCTATTAGTTCAATTGTCATCCCGAGATAAAGGGTTAAAGCTTATGAAAAAAATCAAGAAAAAACTTTTAAGGGTATTACACACCGAACTTAAATATTTTCTCTCCTCGAGTAAGATAATTTGTATAACGATAATCAATTATCTAATTCTGGTATGTGAATTACCTTAATGAAATATTAAAAGATTGTTAATTAACAATACGATTTATTACAAAAGTAATTCGATAGATAAAAATCTATCCAAGGACGATTGATTTAACTATGAAATATCGAGTAGAAAGAATAATTTTTCTTTTCTTTCTTTTAAAGTTTAACTTATAAGAGTCACACTTATTCCTAGGACGAGTCAACGTGATCTATGATTCTCAAACGTACCAGATGTTCCATTAGTTCCAGCTTACAAAATTTTTTGTCAAATGTCAATCGATATCAATCATTCTCAACGATGTTAATCCGTGAAACCGAGTGCTTTATCGATTGACTCTTACACCGTACGATGACAAATGTTTTCTGACAACCAATTAATGAACTGAAAATATTCAAACGATAGATTTATGGGGTTTTGATATTAAAAAGGAAAACAAATAATAAATGTTATTAAATGATAGGATATTATACTTTACATTATTAGTTAAATTAGAAAACCTAACTAATTAATTGTACATTTTGTTTTCCATCGAAATTTTGCATACAAATTTGGAATCAACGTAACATCGATGAAGAACAAAGATGATGGTTAGTTTTTTATAATAAACGTTGTTAAATGATAGGATAGTATACTTTACATTATTAGTTAAATTAAAAAATTTCCAAACTAATTAACTAATTCATCGTGTACTTTCTTTTCTATCAAAATTTTTCATACAAATTTAAAATCAACGTAACATCGATGAAGAACAAATATGATGGTTAGTTTTTTATTCTTCAATGAAAAAAAACCACCATTACGATGACGAATTTATCGTCTTCGTAGTTGTCGTTGTCGTTGTCAACGTTGTTGAGGATAAATCAATTTTTCTCAACGTTTTGTTTACGTAGAAGACTTTCTAAAGGAGTGTCGAAGCCTGGCACGAATCGAAACTCGTACGGTAAGGCGTGAATACAACATGATGTCATCGTTAGGCATTACACCTTATCCTTATTAACGGTCAGAGCCACCGGTACGTAATAGAAAAAGAACTTTTGGATGATCTCATTGGTCGTGTAAAAAGGTGGGGCGGAGAACGGACGCTCGATGTCAAAGTTCACGCGACAGGATACATACGTATCTTAAAAACCCTTTCACTCACTCAATGCATTCTAACGTACATTACAACTTGTAACTATATATATGTCCTTTCAAATTCATTTTTCTTTTTTATTTTTTATTTTCTCAACTGGATCAACGTTCGCTAGAAGTGCATGATTGAAAAACGTAACACGTACCACATTAATCTTTCATTGAGAATGCTACTCGTTGTTACAATTACTACTACTACTAATGATGATGATAATAATAATGATAAGAAATTTTCAACATCTAATCTAATTGATATTATTTTTTATTTCGAGAAGGGTTGTTGACACTTTACCAAACGACCCCATCCTATCTTAGATTCGTTTCATTTCGGAATGCAGGCCGAGGGCGACATCGTTGCATACGAAGTGCCTTCTCGACATGTGACCTACGACCTTTCACACGAGATCCGAATATCCCTCGAGGAACGTAACTTTAGAAAGCTATCTGCCAATTCTTCCGCATTCTCTAACGTTTTACCTGCGACACTTTCCGAGATAATACGATATCATTTAATTTATTGTTTTAACGTTAGGATACATTTTTTTTTCTTCTATTTTTCTTTATCTAGTTTTATCATCCTAATTGTATGTACTCGTCCTAGCAATAAGAAATAAAGCAATAACATCTTATCAATGAAGGTAACGTTCGGTGTTTAACCTATTTACATTATCAATACAAATTGACTAATTAAGTAAAACAGTGTGATTAGGTTTTTTTTTATTTACTTTGCAAAATAAGCGTAAATATATCGTTCAACCTTGTAAAATTTAAAAATAAAATATTTAAAAATGTTAGCAAATGATGTTTCAAAATTATATATTAAATTAAATTGAATTGTTATCGTAGTGAAAAAATAAAACAACCTTTTCTTTTTATATTGAAATTAACAAAACGAAGAATTTATTTTGCAAAATAAACGTAATTATATCGTTCAATCTTGCAAAATTTGAAAAATAAATAATCAATTAGAACTTTGCAATTCACAGTACGCAAATGGTGTTTTAAGATAAATTAAACTATTAAATTGATATTAATAAATAATTAACAAATAAAAACAATAATTAAATTGAACTTTCGTCGTAGTAAAAAGAAGCGAACAAACCTTTTCCTTTCCTGTTGAAATTAAGAAAATGAAGAATGGATTAATCGAAATCACAGAGATCGATCGAGTTTATTTCGAGTTTGAGAATGAACTAACGACGACGACTCTGTTTGTCGTGAATCGATTAATCGATCTAGTCGGAGACAGCTGGGCGTCAGAGTCGACGAGAAGAATCATCGAATGAATCATCGAAAGTGGCTGCATTTCATTGGTCACGTAGAACGTACTTAAGTTATTCTTGCGGTCTGCTTTAAGAGACCACACACATGAAAGATAGAGAAGGTTACGTTGACAGGCACGATTCGAGACGTCGATTCATCGATCTCGATGCACATTACATTGCGATTAGATCGATGTTGCAATGACGTTCAAACGATATGTATCTATTTTCTTATCTACTTCTATTCAAAGATAGTTTTTTTTTCTTCTTTTATATCATCATCTGATTCTTCTTTTTTCTTTTTTTATTTTTTGTTAAGAAAGTTCTCGTGAAAGAGAGAAGAAGACTCGTTTGCCAGTTTGTAATTTATTTATGTTAGATTAAAATTCAAACCTGTTTGTAATAGAACTATCTAGAAAAGAAAAATATATAATCAAATATTTATCTATATCGGTTTAAAATAAAATTTGTAAATTATTCATTTTTATTTTAATATATATATATATATATTTTTTAATTATTTATAATATTTTTCCTTGACCATTTTAAAACACGAATTTTTAGTATTACAGTTTTACTAAAAACAATTCAATAATATTATATATCCGACAATGTAAAATATAAATTTTTTTTAACTAAGATAAATGTTTATTTAATTTAAAATTGGAGACATCATTTGCGACAGTGGATTGAAAATTTTTGAACTTAATTTTTTTTATATAAATTTTCAGTTTATTTTGAGAAGTAAATGATGGAAGTTCTACCGAAAAATAATTATTTCTATATTAGGATTGAAAAATTTTAATCTCTACTTACGTATATATAAAAAAAATGTATAGATATCGAAGTATAAAAAAAAATAAAATCAATAGAAAATTTATTCGATTAGATAAATTTGATTTGAACGTTTGTCGAGAAAAATTCTTTTTCATTGAACGAATATGATTTCAAACACGACCTGAATTTATCTATCATTAGTAATCGATATCGAAGTTTACACATTTTGAAGTACATACTTATAAAATTATTTTTTTTAAAAAGTAAAATATGTCACATAAAAAATAATAACAATATTAACAACATTTTCTAAAAAGATCAATTTTTTAAAGTTACGGTAGGGATTCTATTGGTAAAAAAAAAAAAAAGAAATAAAAATGGTTACACAAGAAAAAATAATTTTAAAACGAAGTAATAATACTTGGTAACGAAAGTAGCAAAGACTAAAAACCACCCACGCACTTAATAAAACCTCGTCGTAGTTGTCGTCATAATGGCGTCTCGATGACCAGTCCGAATAGAATTCGACGACGAATCGTACGTGTAATCGTATGTGAATGTTTTATTAATGTATCTCTTTTTATGGTCTCTGCATTCTTTTACAAGTTGATCATTTCTTAATTTCACGCCTATTAGAAAAACAAAATCGAACATTTATAAGCAAATTCAAAATCCATTTGGAAATTCTCAAACGACTAATATGAAAATTTGTTGGGTAATATCGAAAAACAATTTGAATATATTTACATAATTAAATAATGATGTTTCACGATTCTCGGAGTGTCTTAATAAAAAAGAAAAGAAAAACTTGTAATTTTTTTTTTTTTTTAAATTGGGCTTCTCTTTCGATATATGTCAGACGTCGGAAGAGTTCATACTTTTGAAAAATAAAAAAAAGAATAAAAAAATGAAAAGTGCATTTCGGTACCTTACTCGCTTTCATCTCGAGATTCGTTCTTGGAGAGTGGCCAATTTTCACGATAAAGGGTACTTTATTTTCAGAGATGACCTCGATAAAAATAATCTCATAATATCCGTGAGAGCTGTTCCAAAGATGAAGGGAGTACCTATCATTTTTTTTTTCACTCTTATATATTTTCTTTTAAGATATCTTTTATCGATTGATTTAAGTCAAACATTAAAAGAAAAAGAAAAAGAAAAAGAAAAATAAAAAAGAATAAACAAATTTACATCAATATGAAAGAAAATTTGAACTGGAAGGTATACAAAATTTTCAGGCTAAAATTTCATAAATAGAATTTGTTATTTCTTTGTGTTTTTTAAATCAAGAAAAACAGTTATTATCTTCCAAATGAAAAAAAAAAAATAAAACAAAACAAAAAATACAATAAAACATATTCAAATTAAATCTACAACCACAAGCTGATATTTCCGCACGATAGATTCGCATATTCGTTAACCATCGAAGCAAGTCTAACGTCGGTATAGTGTGCGCCGTCATTTGGAATTAGAACGTTAATAAATATCCCTATCTTTCTAAAGCCGATAAGAACTTGCATCGTGGATGGAATTCATGACAAATGTGTCGATAGAAACGATTCAAACGAGAATACCATGTGTGTGTGTGTGTGTTTAAAGCGGTATGTTTTAGCTTGAAAATGACAAAAATTTGCCGTTCATGTTTCGTAGTACAATTAAATGATCCATAAATCTTTTCTTTTATCCATGGAATTTGTGAACTCAACTTTCGAATTTGTCGATGATCCTTTTACTTCCTTTTGCTTTCTTTTAGTTAATATATTTTTTTTTAAATATTAGATGTTAGTATGACTAGTTTATTACGAATAAGTATAAAAAGGTTTCTCGGGGTGTAACGTTACTCGGAATCATAGCATCAAGCATATTACCCGATGAACGAACGATCGTGGCCAACTTTATGGCCTTCCATCTTTAATGGCGACGAGTCTTGGTGATAGTAGTAGACAGCCTGGCAGCAAAGTAACCCTCCTCCACCTCCTCCTCAACCTCCATCACCACCTCTTCCCTTCCTTCTCTCTTTTTCCCCCGTTCTTCTTCTTCTCGGAACTACAACGTGCTTGGCATTTCGTATGGAGATCACAAACGACGACCTCTACGAATACACCTCCGCCAAGTTTCGCATTCTTTTTCAACCCGTCCATCTGTTTCTCCTTGCTCGAGCAAGACGTGCCATTCTCTATCTCACTCATTCTCATTATCTATTTCTCTATTTTCTCTCTGTCTTTCTATCTCTAAGAAGGATGCCAAGAATTTGGCGTTACACTTAGCCAAGCTTCATCGAAGGGCGGATACTTTCGAATAAGTCGTCACGTTTCGTCTACATTTTCCAACTAATCGAATAAAAAGTTTCCTAGGAATTTAGTAATCAACTTTTACAAAAAAAAAAAGAAAAACAAAACAACATTCTAACTATTTTAGAGTAAATTATAAAACTGTCAGCATTTGACGTTACACACGTGTCACACAACTGTGATTTAAATTAGAAACAACGCATACTGCAAATATATCTTTTGTTTGAAGTTACTTTCACGTTTAACCGTGTTAAAATAGATGATTCAAAAATAAGAAATGTAATTTAAATTGCAAACGCGCCAATTGCCAACAAACGAGAGAACTTTGCAGCGTCAAAGAAAAATAAAACTGATCGATCTTTGAAACATCGTGGGTGGTCTTTAACGTATTATTTTTTTTGTTGAATATGATCGATCAGCCTTGGGGTATCTTTCTTCTCTTCATTGTTTTTCCCATACGAAGAATATTATTAATCCGATCGGTTACACCTAACGGTTAAACAACAACACCCCCTCGTATCTGCCGAAATGTACGTGAGTGTACATGGGATTAAAAAATAAATAAAAATCCTTTTACGGTTCGTTCACCGCTCACCATCTATCGAAATTATCGTGAGAGCAGTTTTGAGAGATAATGTAAATTCTCTTGTAGGCTATTCGAAAAAAAACCGCCCCCTTTAGCGTGGTAACAACGAAGTGGACCACCTTGCCATTTTCTTTTGGGTGGTCCCACTAACCGAGTCCAATGTTTAATAACAGGAGGTGTTGTCGAACATGCTCGATAATGTTTCTCCAAAGAAACCAGCCAGTCAGTCAGCCAGTCTTCGAAGTTCAACCTTCGAACACAACAGGATCTTATAATATTTTACTCACAGCTAGGATCGTAACTCCGGACCCCTTTTACACCTCGGAAGATTATTTCTTTGGAGTTCAAGGAAAGGAATCCCTGAACCTATTGCACTATAACCTTTTTGCAATAAGAGGACAAGGTTTCTTCTTTTCGTCGAACCTTAACCAACAGCTTGATATTTTATCATCGCTTACCACCTGTCGTAGGTTGTGTTGAACGAAAAGCAAACTCGCATCATGCTAATGTAAGTTTTATTGGCCACTTTGCGGTCTCGCCTCTTAGGCTTTCTTCATCTTATTATTATTATTATTTTTTTTTTGCTTTCTTTGCCTTGAAACGAAGGCTGATTTAATTCAACTATAATCTTCTTCTAGTTAAATGAAGAAAAAGGGTTATTCACGTATGTGTATTTTGTTGTCTACTTCGAGAGTCCCTGGTTTTAGAAACTTTCTCGTTATAATGCGATAATATACTACTAATACGTGTGTGTATATGTGTGTGTGTACCCCTTTGGTAGTTCCTGTAATTAAAACGGAATGTTGTTTTTAATGTGTCGCTAGATGATAATATAAGAAATTACACGTAAGATTTGCGTGTGTGTATTTATCTAAGAAAATCAGGTCTTTCCACCTCGTAAAACAACGTAAGACACACACGCGTCACGCTACACTGAATGTATTAACTAATACGATTTTGCGATGATAGTTAAACGAATAGACTCATGTTTATTTTTTTTTTTTTTTTAGACTTATTCGTGACATATGATTTTTCTTTTAGTATTTTGCAAGAAAATTCTAAAGAGGACTTTCTCGGATGATCTTTCTCGTTCGTGTATACCCCTTTGAGCTATCGAAATCACGGAATCTTTCTAGCTAACCTAAGTTATAGAATAAAGATGAGACAAATCGTGTCCTCGTGATCGAGAGCAACAAAAAATAAATAAAAAAAGAAGTAGTCCTCCATTTCAAGTCGTCGTGATTTGCATGTTGTTAACTTTCCCTTATCATCGTTTCCCGATTCTTCTTCTCCTGACCCACGAAGTTAGAATTTCAGGAACGAACCACTACGATAAATTGAATGACCAAAACGAGATTATGCGTTTCGCCCGAACGATTTTATTATCCTCGAGACATTTTTGATTTTTTTTTTTTTTTAAACGAAGAAAAGTCAATAGCATCGAGGAAGGAAATCGTTTACTTGTTTGTTCTTTAAAAATGAATAATTTAAAAGACCTCCGTGTGTGTTGAAAACGCGTGTGGTCTTCCATCCTGCTTTACATACACATACACACATATAGATAATTTTCTATATTTTATTACTATTCTTATCTTACTTCTAGCTTTCACTTTATGTTTCAATCTTTATTTCTCTTTGAATCTAATAAACGATATTTCATTTGAAAACTACTCTCGATATTTTCTAGATCGAACGTGTTTTGCCACACGTTAGAATGAAAATGATTTGAAGAAAAAAAATAATTTTTTTACAGACTTATTGCAAAGTTTCACGACCACGTCAATTCGAAAGAGAGAAATAAAGAAAAGTATCAAACGAGTATAAGTTTGTTGTTTCTGACGTCTCGAGTGGTTGAAGAAAATTTCTTGACCCTTGACCGACTGATCGTGAAACTCGAACACACGTCTCTGTCGTTTCTATTCTTATCGAAAGGGAAAAATACTTTCTAGTATATATTTCCTATTGTGTCTTACCGTTTAAACTTATGTCTTTTGTCAGGAATAACTCGATAACCCGAGAAATATAATAATATCGTGAAATTCACGATGGAGAAGAATTTCAAACGATCTTTTAAATTTCTAGGAAATATCATTTCGTATTTGAAACCACTCAAAATTATTCCTTTCTTCGTAATATAAATATAAAGTAGGTATACCTAGTATCATATATAAATAAATTATTTCTATGGAAATTACAAATAATAAATTTGATTGCTAAAGAATTTTCTCTCTCTCTCTCAGAGACGTAGGCGTACGACAATCGACAAGAACAAACAAATAAAAAAAATCATATCACGAAATGAGATTCATAGGAACCGCACGATCGTTTTAAAACCTTGCCTTCTTGACCTTTCGCCGAAGTCTGATTTCATCTGAATCATTAACGATACCACAGCCACGCGTCTATGTATATATATATCTAACTCATGAAAATTTATTACTTTCAATCTTCAATTTTCTTCTACGTATACAACATAATCATAACTATGATTTAAAAAAATACACTTATTAATATTTACAGTAATTATAAAAATAAAACAAAGTATTATCGTATATTAAAAAAAATATATAAAATGCGAACAGAAATTTTACTAATAAAACTTATATCTTATCGTTGCTTATATTGTCGCGTTAATCTTTTTTAAAACTTAATTAAACAAAACTCGAACAACACTGTTAGCAAGTCTGTTAGTTCTGAGAGTTTTTAATAAAAGCAAGAAAAAAATTAAACAATCTCACGTACAAATATCATAATCGAGTGTATACTTGAGTTCAATATTTCAAATTAAGTACAAAGTGTTGATAGTAAATTGGATCTTCCTTAACTCAGCTAAATAAATCAGAAAAGAAAAGAAGATAGAAAAAGAGTGACGTACACACATTTGTACAGGATTGTTTCTATTAAGTCGGCAAAAGATCAAAGCTTGAGCCAGCACCAGATGTGTTACGTATTGCGATCAAGTAGGTCCATGCCCTCTTTCATAGTAGATGCACGATCGCAAGGTACACCGTGCGAGCGAGATGCAAATTGGCTTATTAGCCTTATCTTTGGTAGAAAATCTTTCTTCTGGCAATAAACCGAGCTTCGGAAGGAATCTGGCCACCCGTGATCGAGAAAAGATTTATTTAACGAGCTTTAAATAAAAAGAAGAAGAAAACTCAACGATATTTTGCATGTACAAACGAACAAACAAACAAAATTCAAAAAGAATATAAAAAAAGGAAAGTACTGCAATTACTTTAGAAATTAAACAAATAATTGAATGATCCTCTATCTCTTTCTCTCTTTTGAACTAATTACAATAGGTATCAGTAATACTTGAAATTTACAATTCAATGAACTGTTAGAAAGTTTCATACAAAATCATCAGTTTCCCACTTACCACCCTTTTTATTTGAAACAACCAACTACAAAATAATTTTATTGAAGAAAAATGTATTGTATTATTTTTCATATTATTTAGAAAATATCATAAATTGTCACTTTCTTTAATCAAAATATCTATTTTCTCTTTTTAGGATTACAACGACGACGAAACAGGGGATAACCACGAGAGTACAATGAGTACAACGACTACTACCACTACGAGTACAACTACTACTAGCAGTACTACCACAACAACGACCACACCTAAACCCACGCTTACTCAGCACTTTGACTATAGTGATTCAAGAGCTTACGACAGTAGTACCGGCACTCAGTACAACGGCTACCAAGCGAAAAACGACTACCCGCCTATGTCAGCTCACAGTGTCCACAAGTGGCAGTCTCTGGGTACTCGAGAAGGCGTTAAAGAGACCAGAAGCAACATGCAGCAATATAACAAAAACGGCAAGAGTACGTCTATATTACTTTTTTTATTTTTTTTTCTTCTATAATAATATCAACTGTTCAGTCTGAACACAAAAATTTTATTCGTATTTTCATATAAAAGTCAAAGTAAATTCTACTTCATATTTTAAATGAATTTTTATCAAATTGAATTATGTACAGTTTCAATTGGCTACCTTTTACTAATTTTTTTTTTGTAATTAAAATCATAATCCTGTCATCGTAGTCTATAATTTTATCAGCCTTTCCAATGATTGGTCGACCAGAACGAAATATATCTTTAACATGAAAATTTGAACAGATTGAAAACACGCGAACAATAATGTACAACACGAATTTTATATTGCATTAATTTCATTGCATTTTCAAGCTGCAATTAGCTTATGATTGAATGAACAAATATATCATCTTTTCAAACGTACAAAAGTATTGCTGAATTGGATTTAAATATTATCAAAGTTATGCGATCTTAAATTAAAATCATCCATCTATTTCTCAACTTAAAATTAGCATCATATCTTTGATATTCAATGATTTATTTCAATTCATCAATTCAATTTAAAAAATGAGAATCTTTTCAATTAAATAAAATAACATAAATTGAAAAAATGCAATGTCATCTTGTATCATCAAAAATAGAAAAATTCCTAAAATATGAACTAGTTTTAATGAGAAACATTCATTTAATTATTATCATGTAATGAAAAAAAGAGATAAAGAAAGAAAGAGAGAGAGTGAGAGAGTACGGAAAACGTGATACGATAGCGCAATCACGTTCGAGGCGTTCCGTAATCGATTTATGTAGATTACAGTAACACAGCATCTTCCCCAATTAACTTTAAGACCCTACTCGAAGGTTCGTTGTTAATCGATATTCAAAGGACAACGTAGGTGGCCCTTTTCGATCAAACGTTTCATTTTATTTATTTTTTTTTTTTTTTTACGTTGTTTAGACAGTACATAAGTAATTATTAATATCATTATTAATATCATCTTTTATTATTAATATTATCTTAAATATAATTATATTTTATTATAATATAATTATAAAATAAAATATAATTATTATCATTTTAAATAAAAAACAAAAATCTAAAGAGTACATTAGCATTGAATATTAAAAAAAATAATAATAAATTTCTTCGAGCAATATTCTATAAAAAAAAAAAAATATCAATCAACAGACAGAACTTTGTGACAATGATTACATTATTAAACATTACAATATTCTACAAGGAAGAATGAAAAAAAAAGAAACAAGAAGAAGAGATATAAAGTACATAGCTACCTATACGAAAGCCTGTTTTGTTAGATCCTCATCTCTCATTTATTAAAATGTCGACACACGCATGTATTCAGAAAAGCTCGAAAACTTGACAAGCGTGTTCTCGCGAACGCCTCTATTTATTCAGGGATGCTGTACCCATGCTCAATGTGATTACATGATCGATCAAGATATCTTCGTGAATCTCAAATGATTTCAAAAACATGCTTGCTAACTTATCTTCAAGATTGTTGTCACTGTACAACAATGTTTTCTAGTATAATTTAAATTGAAATTTATACGATTTAAATTTAAATGAAAAATCAACAAAACAATACATTTTTTTTTTTATTTCATTTCGTAAAATAATTTTTTCATAGAAATTTCTAATAAAACGTAATATTTTCAATAGAAAGAAAATAAATAAAAAACAAAGAGATTCAAACGTTAAGATGTAAAATTGATTGCACACAGTTGCAGCAAATTCTCAAACACCTTTTTTCACTTTCCTTTCTCAACCGTGTTTATCCCCTGACACGAAAGGTGTTATACCTACCTGCATACCTTGCAACGTTTACAAACCAACAACGACGACGAAAGTTAGGCCGCACGTGCGCGACAGGATTCAACCTTCGTTTACGTAGCATCGAACGTTTAAACAAAACTTTTTATTTCTTCGATAGAAAAGATATGTCGAGATTTGTTAGATACAAAAAAAAAAAACAAGAATACCATTCGTTTTTATTTGCATTACCAATCACGATTACTATTCACGCGATTTTACGTTTTACTTCCGTCATTGGGTAATTTCATTATAAAAAAAAAAAAAAAATAAAATAAAATCAAATCAAATTAATCAAAATTAAATATAAAAATATAAAATTATAATTAAATATAAAAATCAAGTCAAATTAAAAAGTTTACTAAGATAATATTCTGATATTTTTCTTTTTTTTTTTTTTTTTTAAATTTGATATTTCAATCTAGATCACAAATATTGACAGGTAGTTGGCAACTTTTGGACAAAGTGAAGACAAAAAAAAATATAATAGAAGAAGACACACGACCAATTGGGAAAAAAAAAAAATAACAGGTGTGATCGAATCTCTAAACTCTTTTCACTTGGTATAATAAATTCAGGAATACGTTTGAATACGAGATGTACGAAACGAAAGAGAAAGAGAGAAAGAGAGAGAAAACGATTCTTCAGAATTCCTGACGGTCGTGCCTCTATTGTGAACGCGCTTAGATAGAATCTCGGTGTCAGTGCGAGCCATGCCGAGTGGAAGCAACGCCTACGCTCGAAATTAGCATAACCGGAGATCGGCGGTGAAGATTAAACGACTTGAGAAATACGTATATACATATACATATATATCAAAGAGTAGAATCATTTCCAAAACTCATATGAGAATCATGTGTTTCGTACCTCCTGTCAAAAAATATTTTTCACTTTCGCTTATGTCTGTTTTTTTTTTTTTTTAAAAGAAAAACCAACTCAAAAAATTAGTGAACTAAATTATTTTATTATTTCAAAAGGTGAAGAACATTAGCTAATATTACTTAATATCGTGTTTCATTTGTATTATACGAAACATAATTTTCC
Source organism: Polistes dominula (assembly GCF_001465965.1). The sequence goes on from NW_015148985.1 coordinate 289,025, forward strand.
CCTTTCGTGCATATAATAAACGGTGTAATTATTCGTAAAATCGATTGTAGATAATTTTCATTGGATTATTATACTACTCATGTCAGTCACGAAAGATATTGCAATTTTTCTACACATTAAAACAAGATATATATATATAACTATATTTCGACACGGTTCGTAGCGTGTACTTATGCTTTATGTTTTCCTAAATAAAAAAAAATAAAAATAAAACAAAAAAAAACGATTAATTCTTGAGCTTTTTCCCCACTCGAGAAAGGAGAAACTCATGAGACTCGTAAAATATTCAAGAAACAAGTTCGATTTGATTTGACTTCGTTCTATGAGAAATATCATCATCTTCCGTTTTCTCTTTTTCTCTCTAACATTACGTTACGGCCAATAAACTAATCCACGAGTGTAATGCCGACTGACAAACGACGATTTAATGCCATACCGTGTGCGAACGTAAAAGAGTTATGCGTGGAACGCGACGAGTAAAATAGACGAATAAGAGAACACTCTCTCGTAATAATAATTTTCGATTAGAAACGATGTGTGATTATTTTGCCCTCTCGTAATTCCTCCAATATTCATAAAACTGCACATTTATTTCGTCTTTATCTTCTTCTTTGAACTATACTCGCGAACTTGGCCCGATTAACCCTAATCGTGAATATCTGCAATGTTGTGCGAGTTAACTTCGATATTACTAATAAAGACGTTTAGTTGAGTATTATTTTTTTTTTGTTTAATAAATAACTTTCAAACATATATATATATATATATATAAAATACGAGAATATTTGGATTTTATGTTACAACCTATCCAATGTTCATATTATCCGTTAGCTATTTACGTGTAATTACCCGTGTTAAAGTTTAAGGATGTTGAGAAGAAATCTCTTAAGGGATTTTTTTCTTTTTTTTTTTTTTTAACTAGGCACGAAGTAACATGACTCATGATTACTTCATCTCTGGGAACGAGAGTTTGATGTAATCGTTGCCCTTTTGTCGCGTTAAATTAATTCATCCTGTAAACGTTCTACCGACGTTCCATCACGTATATACAATGTGTTTCATATGTGTTGTTAATAAATACATATATAAGTACCATTGAATCATTCAAGTTTTGCATCCCTGGCTAATAACAAAGTAAACACAAAGCCCTTTGATCTTATCTTCTAACTCAGAAAAGAAACTATCCGTGCAAACTCGAACTATACATAATTCCCTCCATCCCTCTTCAAAGCTTATTGTAGTACACACACATACATGATGGACGTTTTCTTGATTTATGAGAACATTTTTTCCAAAGCTTTCAATAACAAGATATAACTAACTCCTTACGTAGAAATAATTATCAACAGTATGTGGAATGCGTAGAAAGCGATTAAGGAAAAGCATTTTATCTTTCCCTTGAATCAATAGAAAGCATTCGTGACCGATATCGTTCGATCTTGCGAATATTGCAAGACAAAAATAGTCGATGAGTTTGATGAATGATAAACTGACTCTCCCTTTTCTCCTTTCACCCCTCTCCACACTCCCCTTTGACGATGAACATGTAGTTTCTAAACAAACGACTTCTACTAAGTACTCGACACTGACAAGTTATCTGACGATTTGATTCTAATCTCATACACATTTATCTTATTTCTACATTAAAAAATAATAATAATCATTGTATTGAACCTTTTATAGAAATAATTAAGAGGTTGATTATTTTGTGATTTTCATTTTCAGCTGCACAAATCAAAGATGCTCTACAATACGCTATTAAAGTATCTAAAGAAGGTAACTGTCAGTGGCCACGTCCAAGAGTTATTCCGGTTCGCGATGTCTACCCGAGTCCATCGACCACCTACATTCCACACTGCGCCATCTTGCACAGGTGCTCGGACGATACCGGATGTTGCAGATCGGAAGCACTCACCTGTGTGCCTAAGCGTTCTCATCGAGTTGAACTATCCTTTTACGTAAGTACATTGCATTATTTTAATTTGAATTCATCCCTTTTTTTATCTTACAATCCATTATTATTATTATTTAATGCTTGATATTATAATTCTTTTTTTCGATTGACGTATAAGAAAAGAAAAGAAAACGATATTTCGCTTCCCGTATTGAACATTCAAATTGTATTGAATTAATAAAAGTACGCGAGAAAGGTAACTCGATCATCTCAGGTAACGTGATTATTAATTTACCGCATAATTCATTCGTATAACGCGTTATTAAAGTAAATTAATAATATACCGATGTAGAGCAGCATACCGATTAAACGGTAATCGTATAGAGCTACCATAGTAGAAGGCTTCATTATGCGAAAGAGATAAATCGCTAAGAGAAAGAACCTTATACCGATGTACATATATATCTCTTACTTATGTACCCCGATCGTATTGAGAAACGATCATCAATTGGCCCCAAGCTAAATTTCAATCGAAGAACTCTATCCATCTAGTAAGAGAAAGTATCGTAGATCAAGTAAAATGCATTGTAGAGAAAATTTATTAGCTAAGATCAGGGAAGAAGCCAAGTTGTAAGTCATACCAAATTTACAGAATATAATTCTCATTTATTATCTTTTAGTTGAAGTCATTTGTATAATTTCTTTTTATCTTAAATGAAATATTCTAATGAAGTATTTTGTTTTTTATACATTCATCATTTTTAATAAAAAAAAAAATTATTAGACAGTTTCAATCATTTCTAAATGCAAAACAATTTGACATTAAACGTGTAATGGTTTTAATCTAATCGTGATGCAAATTGAATTTATCTAACATTTTCTTTTTCCTTTTTTTTTTTTTTTTTTTGTTAATTGTCCATTGTATAATTCACCGAAAGTGTAATTCGATTCATCGATAAGAATCGTTTAATCAATGATAGGTAAGCAATTATTTTTTGAGATAAATTAATAAACGATTCTTGGTAGTAACCTGATACTTCGTGTCATTGAATTATCAGACTATTATGAACAGCTTAGGATTTAATTCCATCTGAATCTGTCTGGTAATCTTAAGACTGTCTATATGATTTAACTTAATATTTGTAACAGTATCAGCGTTAGACTATACATCTCTGATAACCAAAACATCTTCGTTCTGGTATACCACTAAACATAAATAAATTGATATTTAAATCGTATTTTTAATAATAAGAGACTCGTTGCACAGTCTTGAGGAAGATCTAAAAATTTTTGGCACAAAAAAAAAACTCAATCAAATTATTTAAATTATTTATAAAACATTTTTGTTTCATAATGTATTAATATTATTATTATTTAAATCTTCATGATACATTATATACATTTTATTTAAAAATCTATTATTATTATTATTATTTAAATTATTATAAAACATTTTTGTTTGAAAATCTATTATTATTTATTATTGAAACTTCCATAGATACAATTAAAGTAACAGTAGTATGAAAATTATTACCAAGATGGTTTAAAAACACGAGGAAATAAATGTTACTACTTTTTCAAAGATCGATATATCTGTTGGTCACGATCGGATCGATGATTACGAGATTAACAGAGATCATGGCCCCGAGAAAATGAATCGGCAATGATCGGTGCTAATCATCGCAAAAGATTGGAACGCGTGTAAAATCGAAAGTAAGAGAACGATCCAACGGGAGATTTCAACGCGTGACGAAGAACCAACTTCGTACGATGAACTATAACTCTCGCTTTCAACTATTTAATACATCCTATTTCCTGACTTTCCTTTTTTTTATAATCAATTAATTAATTAAATTAATAACACAATTCTCGATGAATTAATTCGTATCGTTTATATTTGTAGAAATAATTTTACTGATAAAAAGTCATTTCAATACGTTTGCTAAAAATTCAAGAAATTATTTATAAATCATGTATGTATGTGTGTGTGTGTAAAAAATGTGTCTTTTGAATACTTCTTTTACCTGAAATGAAATATTCTAATAAAGTATTTGTTTTTTTTTTTTTTTTATTAATTCTTTCATTTTTAATATAAATTTATTAGACAAATTTCAATCTTTATTAAATTCAAAATAATTTGACATTAAATATGTGTATGGTTTTATGCAAATTTTTAATTTATCTAAAAATTTCTTTTTTAATGGGCCACTATATGTAGTCACCGATAGTTTAATTCGATTCATTGATAAGAATCTTTATCCTTATATCATTTTATCAATAATAGGTAAGCAATTCTTGGTAGCAAACTAATACTTCGTGTCATTGAATTATCAGACAATTACGAACACTTAGATTTTATTTCATTTTAACTTGTCTAATAATCTTAAGAATGTCTATATGACTTAACAACTTAATATTTGTAGCAATATCAACATTAAACTATACCATCTATGATAACCAAAATCTGTGAAAATCAAATGTGTTTTATGAACACAAAAAAAATGTCATTATCAAACTAACCAGTCCTTGATATCTACGATAAAATTCATTGATACATTACAATTATCTAATCGATTTTATAAATCAAACATTGATGTGATATCGAAGACTTGAAAAGATAACTCGTACTTTTACAATCGTTAAATACATTGTTGACAATTGAAAGAAAGTTAGATGATAAAATATCAATAAATGATGTGTTTAAGAATGAATCCATTAGAAACGAGTGTAAAGAATAAAATAATTGATAACTTAAGGGTTTAATTTGAACGAAAGTACATTTTTAAATCGTCACTTACATTAATCCCATTTTCGAGCTTGAAATTTTAAACCAATGGATGGTTTAATGGTACGTTAAAATATAGAAAAACAAATATAAAAAAAAAGTAAAGTAATTTATTAATAATAAACAATTCGTTTTCTACAAAATATTTTAGGTAAAAATATTCACCACCCAAAGGATTAAAGTTAAAAATAATCGTAACAAATCGATCAGGGTAGTATTTGTTGATGATAAAAGTTCGATAGTAGGCGTTGCAATAAATATAAATAAGTTTGCACACACATACACACATACATAAGAAATACAGCAGGGCATCCAAGTATTTTTTTTTGTCGATACTTGTTGCACGAGATACGATCGAAGTAACGTCATAAATGTTAAACTCGGTAGTAGTTTAATGCTCTTCCTTGTAAACCACCAGTTAGCTAGCGAACCATTCGCTTTCAAAGATACGTGTGCGCGGGAGTTTTTAAACGTCTCCCTCAAACCATGCATGCATGCACGCACGCATGCACGCACGCATGCACGCACGCTCGTCAATCGACACTTTCAAAAGTTCGATTCATCGGGGTTGCATCGATGGAACAACCTTTGCTACAAAACCACGATGTTTGTTCTTCGCGTTAAGAAGACGTCGTTTTTGTTGGCACTTAAGAACTCGCAGACGAAAAAGAACGACGATATTATAAACAAAACAAAAAAAGAAAAAATAAGATAAGAAGAAGAAGAAGAGTCTACGGTAGGGGCTGTCAGGAATTTAATGTTCGACGTATGTATGCTATCGTAAAGTATCTTTCACACCGAATAACCGTATCGAATCTTTCAACGTTATGGTGACTCACAAGTTGAAATCAGTCACATGGTATATCACTTATGTTAAAATATATACGAAACACCGTTACTGTGATTTTATCATCTTTAAATTATTCTTACATGTTCCTGTTTTCTCTTTTTCTTCATGTTTGTGTATTCTTTACTCTTATTTTTCAATCATATTCGTAAATAAGATCATTATCATTGAAAAGAAAATACGATTCGATTAATTGATAATAGAAATTTTTTGTCAATTACTTAGGAGTGTTCAAACATAAAGATTGCTGCAAGCACGAATGTGGAATTATTTTTGGTCGCGAGCTTACGCAGAGTTGAATGAACTGATATTACAGATTCATATATATATATGCACATTTGTATATACTTTGTATTTTAACAGATGGTATTGTGTAACTAAATTTATTATTTGATTTATTTAAATATTTTAAAATAAAAAATCTATATATAAAAATTAAATTTGGAACTTAAGATATATTGAACTGTTATTTCATATTAGAAAATAATTAAATAAAAAAATATTTATTTGGGAATATTTTTATATATTTATTTTTTTATTATAATAAAAATATAAAATATGATATATATTATTATTATAATATTATTATATAGTTAATATTGATATATTATAATATAATATAATATTAATTAAATATATAATATTATATATTTTTATTATATATTTATTTTATTATTATTATATATATATATAAATATTAATTTTTTTTCTTATTGCAACGAAGACATCAATATTTTGTTCAAACTACGGTACATATATGTTATGCATATATACGCATATAATGCAATTGCAGACAGATACGTGATACAGCATGTGAAAATAAATAGGATGGTTGTTAGAAAAAGCAAATGGTATTGAAAGTATTAAACGGTGGTAGGATTGTCGAGTGAACGTTTATTTCGCAATTGCACTCTCAGTAAAGGTATCATAAATGTTTTAGAATAAAAAAAAAAAAAGGAAAACGTTTTAAAGACTTTTCATCTCGAGATGAAATTCAGGTGAAGTGGGGGGTTTAAGTAAAGGGGGAAAACAACATTTGAAATTCTTCCTTACACGTAGAAAGGCATTAATTACATGCAAAAGCGGAAGGCGTGTACTTTCTATGCGATATTCTTTATCTCGACAAAGATCGCACGATATACCCGTTTCTCTTCGATACACCCACGTGCAAAATGGCCAACCAATCAAGAGAACTGATTGTGATAAATGTACGGATACGGAATCGCTGGGGGTCACCGGTGTTACTACAAGATAGAAAGAGAAGGTGATAAATTTAATAGGATATGTTGTACTTTTCTAAGCTCCTCCTCCCTCTACTTACTCCCCCTACACCCCCTCTACACTATACACCGATAAAACAGAACGCACAATGGCGATTTCTAGTTACACCACTAATTCAACACAATCTACACACGATTAAATATAAATTTCTTAATGATTTTTATCTATTTACAATATTAGAGTAAAAATAAAAAATATTTTAATTTAATTTAATGCAAAAATAAAATCATCATCGAGATCATAATATCGGTTCCTTTGAAGATTGGACAAACAACGATTTTGTTCTCCCATTTAAAAAGGTTAACACATAAATTTGACGTACCAGACGATACGGTCTAATTACAGTTACATCAATTATTTTCTTCCGTTTTCCACCTGTCTACGACAATAAGAGAAAAAGAAAGTAAGAAATAAAAATACAGTAAAATAAAAGAAAGAAACATAGAGGAAGAACACGTCAGATCCTTGTTTTCGTCTCGTGTGAACCCGTTTATTACTCAAATTTCGTGTGACTCAGTTCATGGAGTTTGGACACCAGAGTTGGCTTGGTATCAAATTCAAATGCGTGCACCCCTTTTCGTAGTCGTGTACAAGACACCAATGAGCTACAAAGATCTCACATTAGCCAGGCGAGAAATCGACAAAGAGAGTTTCACTTGGAGATAGAGAAAAAGAGAAAGATAGTAGTAGTTAATAGTAGTAGTAGTCGAAGAAGAAGAAGAAGAAGAGAAAACGATGCATCTCGTTTCTAGCGACGAGCACCACGAACCATCGAGTTATATAAATACCGGTAGCTTGGCTTCCGCGATACCGAAATACGCTGATTTATGGTGTTCCTCGTTGGTTATATCGCGAATCGCCCTCGCAGATACACTACAGTTAACTGGGTTAATGTTCAAAGATCGTTAAAGCCTTTTCCAGAAACCCGTAAACTTTCGATAGATATTCTGATAGATAAAGAGGGAGAGAAAATCCCTTTTCGATAACTCCAATACTGCTTTATTAAAATTAAGTATGTGTTGTTAATGTTAGATAATTAATAATCCAATATAAAATATAATAGAAATTATATTTATAAATAAAATATAATTTATATATAAATTATATATTATATATAATATAATATATATAATATTATAAATTTTATTATAATAAAATATATTTTTATATAAATTATATTATAAATAAAATATAATAGAAATTTTGACTGAACTGTTTTTATACTAACGTATACCAAATAAATCAAATAATATATGCATGTTATATTTTAAGATTTGTTTAATCTATTTTTATCGAACGTTTAATCGAACTATCTCGATAACATATAACGTTAACATATGTTACTTACTCCAGTCTGACATTTATGGCAAAATGAAGAGTAGTACTTCCGTGATACCAAAATACGATGATACATTGGATCACCCAAAGATTCGTGAAAAGCTTTATTTGAATGTAAAATATACTTTCTAATGATTTACACCGTAACACTTTCATAAATTTCTTTAACTTTTAATATCTTTAAATCAAAATAATTATAATACTTTTATCAATGTTGTAATATTTATTTTGAAAAATCTTAAAGATCTATTAATTGCACATCTATGACAGATGTAGTCATTGATTTATGTTCTAACTTCTGTATTTCGTCAAGAGTCTCGTACTTCAAAAGGTCTCGAATAATAAGAAGAAAAAGACAAAAAGTAAAAGAATCCTTCTTTAAAAATAGTTCGTTTAAGTGAAAATGATTGACACTTAAAACCCCATCTACGTTCACGTATATAGAAATAGATTAAAAGGATCCTCACATGTATAAACGTTTACACTATACTCGATTAAAACGTTCTTCAATAAATTTCTACTTTGAAATAAATATCCTCAATAAAAAGAAATAAAAACACAACAAAAACCAACAAATCTTAAATATACACAAATTGTATAAATAAATAAATCGACATATCGAATATTCGTATTCCCTTATGGCGCGTTAAAAATCATAAAACAAAAAGAAACAACGAGTCTTCTTCCGTCTCCTTTTCTCTTAAACTTTGCAAGAGATACCTCGAAATGGTCGTTAATGGGTACCTACCCGTTGGTCGGCATACTCAAAATTAAAGAAGCAACCTGGCCAAGTTAAGCTACCCTGACCGGTAAACTCCAGTATAATGTCTACGTTCAACCGCATGAACGATTTCTGCTTCTGACCACAGAATATCCTTTTTATTTTCAAGAAACTTGCTTAATCCGTAAATTTCATTTTAAATTACAATACAAAATTCAATTACGAAATTATATTATGTATATAATTAATCAAAGAATATTTCAATACGATTGATAAAGTTAACAAATGAAATAAATGTGCAAATGTTTGCACATAAATATATTTAAATTAAAGCAATATAAATGTTGTTAAAATATGTAAGAGTACTAAAAATATCTAAAACTATTGCTAATTAATCTAAATATATATATATATATATATATATAGTATTATAGTATATATTACTTATATTATACTAAATTATAGTATAAAAGTACGGAATATATGTTCTACGTATGCCGGTCCTCTTAATTTTTCTAATTAATCTAAATCTTAATTTTATAATTAATCTCAAAATATATATATATATATATATATATCTATATTATAGTATTAAAGCACGAAATATATGTTGTACGTATCCATCCTCTTCGGAATCACCGGTTAGACTAAGACATTGTCCTCTACGAAGGTTCATTTATTCAATGTTGTTTACATGACTTTCCGAACGTTGCGCATGTGTGTACCGGTAATAATATTCCTAATAAAGAGAATATATGATAATAACGTTCTAATTTCAACATTTTTTTCATTCTAACGTGATTATTTAAACGCTCATGCGCAGTGATAACTTCGAGGGTTAAATTTTATTATATTATACTCATTGTATGTATTTAGAAAGTTAGTTGATCAAAAAAAAAAGAAAAGACAATGAAACTTCCAATTTCCGATTACTCTATCTAACGTGATAAACCTTAATTGACATGGTCAACGATCAAATACCGTTCCTTTTTTACGTCCTCCTATAGATCGTTTTGTCGAGTGAAAGGTGCGAATTGTGCGTTAGATAAAAGGCCACGTGGAATTTCTTAAGCGACGATTACTATGGTATGAAACAAGTTTATCGTATCGACGTATGACAACTCGGTCACCTCGTTCTTCCTTCGTTTATATTAACTATCGACATTTTTACGACATATCGCAACAACGACGACAACATGAATTGCTATTGCTAACTTCTATCGTATATTATTTCGAATGGAGATATTTATATTAAAAAAAAAAAAAAAAAAACATCATTAAAAACCACACAACTCCCATAAGCAATAAAATTAATCTATTCGACATTTAATCTAACTGTCTAATACTTGCTATTTTTATTATTCTTTTTTCTTTCTCGTTATTTCCTTAATAGAACAATCAACTATCTTTTATGATTCTTCTTTAAATATAGTAGAATATATTTTATCATTTATCTCACAATGTTTATGCACCAGCACCATTAGAGTTTATCGCAAAGACGTTCAAAGTGCTATACTGCACTAGTTTCATGCCACAATTAGCGTTGACTTTTCATACATTAAAATACCGAGTTAAAAAAAAAATTGGGGAAAAGAGGGAGGTTGTAAGTTTAGACTGAAATTGATAAAAACATTTCTATTATGTTGCATACAATAGATTGTATTATTTCATTAAATGCACCTACTCAAAAGACATACGTAATTAGGTGAAAGTGGGCCAAGGTGTTATAGAATATAATCGCTTTCCCGATTTTTCTTAAACTCTTTCCTCATTCAAACAATAACCCTCTCGAAGTGATTACAACGAGAGAGAAAGAGAAAAAAACAATTTCTCTATAACAATACGTGTTTGTCATTCTGATAACTATATTCCTTATGCATATATATTGATCTCACGTAAAAACAACAAACAACAAGAGGGGCTGATTTAATGAAATGTTACTGAAATGACTGAAACGAATTTGTTCGATCGAAGTGCATTCATGTTGATCGATTTCCCTTTGTGCACCATACAAGAATACGAAAAGTATACGAGTTCTAAGGGACTGACGAGACTAGCAGCTGCAACGAAGTGGCCTTAACGTTGCCAAGAATTATAATGCCGTGCAACGGTAGTACGACCGTACCAACGATGAAGAAAAAAAAAAGGAAGAAGAAGAGGAGAAGGAAACATTTTCGTCGTCAGGCTTACTCACCACACCATTGTTTTATCCATTTCTCCGTATAAAACGAAGCCAAAATGGGCGGTGCATATAAGCGTTGAAAGCTCGAGTTTTAGAAGAAGGGGAGGAATGAATACGAGCCCCGTAAGATAATGTTCTTTAAAACTGACGAATTACGTGCGACGAATAGCATGAGTTAACATTTTGTATTTTTTTTTCTTCTTTGTAAGAATGGAGTACGTCGAAAGTGGTATATATCCTGTTCTATTTCGTTCTCTCTCTCTCTCTCTCTCTCTCTCTCTCTGTTTGAGAGCTTTGGATATTCTTGAATAGTTTCTAGATAGTACATTAGAAATACGAGCAACATTTGTACCCGTTAGACCAGAAAAAAAAAGAAAAAGAAAGAAAGATGTATCACACAAATTGTACATTCTTCAGTTGAAGATAATGACTCAACTCGTGGTGTTCAGAATCTGGACCAGTAATTCCGTAGTCAGAGGCAAGCTTTGAAAACTCGTTGAACAAGGTAACCAGAGTCCTCCTCCCACTCCCCCCAGTGCACCTGTGTGTCCCGTTCAGGTGGATGTGTTCCCTTACAGTAGAGAAGATGTGTAACATTCTTACGGAATGTGGTAGATCCCAATCGGAAAGAGGAAGACCTAGTTATCGTTTCTAATGGGTTTTCTTGAGTCGCCACTTTGGACCCCTTTACAGTAAAGAACCCCTCGAATGTTGAACCTTCACGTTTCTGGAAGCCCACGTAACCATCCGAGAAAGATTAATGATGTCTTTCTACAACGTGAATGGGTTCTTCTGTCAACGCGAACACGACTGTCCTTTTAATGGCGACTCGTATACTGTTCCTGGATTACACTTGACTAAAATCTCTGCGAGTTCTTTTGACAGGTGCTAGCAAAAAAAAATAGAAATGTCAAGTTAAAGAAATAATCTTCTAAAGTTTTAAGCCTCTTAAAATTTAGTACAAAAGTTTCGAATTTTTAAATAATATTAATCTTTGAATTAAAATCTGAAATAAATTATTGAATTTTATCAATTGATCTAGGACCACCTAACGTGTGTACAATTTTATTTTACTTAAACGAATAATAGAATGCGTGTATTTATAATATATACATTGATTTATACAGCAGATGAATAAACTCTATCTTAGCACGTATTCTCTCAATAGACTTTCTCCTTCTTTCAAAATATAATCAAGTACCGCGCAAATTGATTCCTATTCACGCTTTAAACATTTATCACGATATATTAGCTACCTGACTGCGCGTTTTGTTCGGACAATCCTAGATACATGAACCCCAAGCATTGAACAATCATTCGTAGTATCCGAATGCTTTGTTCAAATTTAATTGTGAACTTTGAATGGTATCCATTGTTAAGTTTATGTCATAATAAATCATAGTAGTCGGAAATGTAGTCGAGAAAATTCTATAAAACTTCAAATATAATATTTAAAAGTAATGTTATTTATATCTTATGCAACGTTTGTTCATAAAAAAAAAAGAATCCATTTAACTGTAGGAATATTTTTATTTAAAAAAATTTGAACTAACAATAAGAAAACGTTGCAACGTTGCGTGTATTTTCTATGACGCACGGTTATAGGATTAAAAAAAAGGAAGAAAGTAATCGATTAAAAACGATCTTTATAGTTGATAGAAGAAGAGAATGAAATGGCAGAAGGAAGGAACCAAGAGAGTCACGACTTCCTTTTCCGTTTCACCATTGGAAGCCTCGCCTACTCGTGTTGACCTCTACCGGGGTCAGCTGTCAGGTATCGATAATCCCAACGCGTACACAACAGACATGCTTCTCTCATGCTAAGCACCATGTTATTTCTATTTTTATTCAGACGTATGTACGTGAAGGGATACGTGCGTGAATCCTACTAGCATATCGAAAACTCTATTTCTCTACTCTGCTCACATATATATTTACTGAATAAGTGCGTATGAGACGGAAAATGTCTGACGATGCGTCTCTTAGCAAACGAGTCCAATGGCTCAGCTCCCATCTGATATACTCGCATCGTTTCAGTCAATGAAAACGATCGCTAGTTTAACGCTACCTACTATCTACGATAATTTATGTTAGTTGTGCTGTAACAACTTAGTCTTAGTATGAAGAAACTTACGATGTTATAATTTTGTTAAATGTTATTTTCAAATTTAGAATCGAATTAGGTCAAACAAAAAAAATGTTACATATAAAATGTAAAAAAATAATGAAACAGTGATATACACGTTGGGTATAGTAGGTTATTCTTTTTAATGTTTTTATTTTACTGTTAAACTAGTTCAACTAAATTTGATTCTATATGATGATTCAAAGACACGCGTATTTAATGGTTAATAAAATTTTCCTAACTTACCGCTAGTACAGTACTATTTGTAAACTCGTTAACCGCAAAGAGGTTATGCTTGGTTGCTTCTGAAAACTATTAAACGGTAATTCTAACATAACAAGGACTCATGAGTATGTATTCTTACGTAGTCTTTGGCTCATTGGTTTGGAAACGCTTCAAACCTTGTTTGTTTTATATTCTTTTCTTTTACTTATTTTTTTGATTATTCGAAAAACATTTATACATGTATATATACTAACGACACATTATCATTCTTATCATTTTCTTTTAACAAAAATATTTAACAGACTCTCTTAATGCGAACTTACATTCATACCAAACTAAGAGACATGCTAAGGTTTATTTTAAGCTTTGCACTTAAGAACATCACCTACCTTTTGGTTATCGCTAAATAAAACTGCACTTAAAACGCTTCATGCAAATTGCACCCAATTTAACTCAAAGATAAGTTTTGCAACAAATGTTTTCAGTCGATTGCTACGTTTATTTTCTAATTAATTTCAATTGGTAACGTTATACCTTGGTGTTGTTAGAAAAATATCAAGAAAAATAGAAACATGTAAACGAGTACGTTACGAATTTTAGTCCTTCGTAAGTGTAGATAAGAATCCTAACGTGAAATTATCGCGGGTGTTTCAGATAATTAAAAAAAAAAAACGTGAAAATACTAGGTAATGCTAATAATCGGTAAGGGTTTCTGTGGTTTAAGGTGGGAATAATTATTAACGCCATAAAACGAGTACCATGTCATGGGGTATTCTTTTAACAAGCAAATACTTGAGAAAGGTTAAATGCATTACCATAATGAACACGCGAAAATTCACTATGTGAAATTGGAATCGACGATGACTAGTTTTTTTTTATTTATTTAACATAGAAAACTATTAATAATATAATTAAAAAGTTTACAAAATATTAAAATTATTGGAATATATAAGGATGTACATACAAGACTAAAAATCGTATAAACATGTTGCAGAGATATGTGTTTTTCTGTAACACATAGATCGAGGACCTTCCTATTTTCTCTTTTTACACTCAACGTCTCCTTCGTAACTTTCGTAACTGCCTCGTATGGTTTGAATTTGCATAAAACCACTACTCGACGTATGAGGCTAGCAGAGAGTTGCAATTCGTGCCACGTCTTGTTGTTCAACGACAATGTGAACCAACCCCACCGATCGTTGTTCGTTGTCGGTTCCAGCGAAAGCGACATGAAAAATGATTTGCAACTTGACGATTACTAAGAAATCGAACGAATGACATAGGATGATTCGAAATCTAATATTATATATTCAATCGTGTGAACTTAAACGTGACATACGTTTAATATTAATTACATGATAAATAAGTATTGCAGTGTTAACATGTACAAAAGGAAACAAGTTGTTTTAAATAGATTAAGAAATGATTAAAAAATAAATAATATGTATCACGCAACAAGTTAATTTAAATAATTCAACTAACTACTTTGTGTTTCAACCTCTAAACGTAAAGTAACTTACTTCGATCGTAAATTAGAAAAGGAAGATAACGTAATTGTCAAGGAGATCTTGAAACGATTAATCGATTAGCCTTAATGATTTCAGAATAAGAAACGTCCCACACGATTTTCCATCGAGCTTAGCTTACGAAACGGGAAAGCAACGAGTCATTCATTCGAACCAAGGCCGGTTTGTAATCTTAAGTGCAGAAACTTCGATTTAGATTAAAAACTGGATCCATTTTCCTTCCATCCTTTATTGATTCTAACAGCTTTCACATAGTTATTATTGCCAATAAAATTATCTCGTTTTCGTAAATTTCCAATAAATCTAATAACAAGTGATTCATAAAAAAAAAAAACAACAAATTTTCCAAATTACTATAAACCTAGAATTTGATAATTGAGACATGAGATATAATAAACACGAAAGATAACAATTTTTATCTCAAATAATTGTAACAAATAATGATCAAATATATTTTCTAAAACATGTTTTAACACTTACGATCAAATATAATTTTATTAACACGTGTATTTATTATCATATCTACCCTTTTTATTTTTTCGTTCTATGTAATAACAAACGGATCCTTTATCAATGACCCGGATAAAAATGAATCGATTGTCTCTCGTAATTTCTTCTTCTTACGTTCCGTTCTTCTCTTTTGAACATTCAACTCGACCACCTGCACAGCTTGGACATCCTGCGTGGATAGACTCGTGCAGCTCGTAATTTACCGTCAGATTCCTACCATACAGAGGTTCTCAATTCATCTAAACTATCTATCTATCTATTCTAATCAGTATAAATCGATCTCTTATGGGTTCCATGAAAATAATCGTGACAAGGCATCATCGTCATACGATATACTTGTGAAATGTTTCCTGACGTGTATCTCAAAGTATTATTTGACGAATAAAACTCTGATCAATGTTTGAAAGTCTTATTTACATAACTTAAAGGCTAACGATGACTACAACGACGACGACGACGACGACGACGACGATGATGATGATGATGATGATGATGATGATGATGATGATGATGATGATGATGGTAGTAGAAAATAGATTCTTTTTTAAAAGGACCTCGTTCATATCAAGAGGGAAAAAATAAAATAAAATAAAAAGAAAAATAAGGGTCGTCTTGTGCGATAGATCGAAGGATCGTTTCTCATTGATCGACCACGCCTACGAACAGCTTTCAGACAGGACATTACTCTTCGTTGTTATCCTCTTGCAACTTCCCTGTACGCTAAATTTAATATCATTTATTTTTTTTCGTAACTTACTTATTTAATTTTAGCTTCAACATTATAATTGTATATATCTGATGTGTGTTTATCAATGAAATTTGAAATATTTTATAAATAAATAATTTCCTTTATTCCTAATATTTTTTTACAATAAATTTAAATTAAAATAAATAATATAATACAAATTAAATAATTAAAATTAAAATTAAATTAAATTAACTAAGTAATTAAGTTATTTAATATTCTTTTTAATAACTTAATTACTTAGTTTTACCTTTAATATTATAATAACATATATCTAATATATATTTAGCAATGTAATTTGAAATATTTTAAGACTAAATCATATATTCTAATCCTACAGAATCTTAAGATTAGTTAAAGATGAAAGGTTCAAGTATTTAAACGTGCCATTAAAAATAAATTTATTACTCATAGAGAATAAAGATCTATCCTAGACTAAAGAATCTGCATACAATACTCGACTCTAGTAAAAAGCAAAAAAAATTTTTCCTCATACGAGCAGAACTCTCTTTCTCTTTTTCTCTCTCTCTGTATGTTTCTATTTCTCTTTCTTTCTCTTGGCAGACTTGAGAAAAGCAATAATATGAACAGACAGACGTGTAGGACGATAAATTTCGTGCATTTTAAGAATGGCCAGCCAGGAGAGTCGTTCGTCATCGTTTGTTCTTCTCCTACCTGGTTCGACGTACGAAACAGGAAAGGTGCGCCTCTCTCTCTCTCTCTCTTTCTCTGCTCACGCTCATTTAGGGTGCATTCATAATTTAAACGGTGAGAAAAGTGTATGTTTAATATTTGAAAATGTCATAGCAATATATTACAACAAATTTTTCTTACGATCTGACTAAATGTCATGTAAAATTATTTTTCTCATTTTTATTATACATCTCTTACTAATGTTTATAGAAAAATATTTGTATTCATAATAAATTAATAATAGAATGTTCGATGATTTAGTAATACTAAATTGATCTGTTTAACATTAAAACAAATTATCGATACTTTTTACATGATATCAAAACACGATGCATTTAACTTACCCAACACTAAGCACAGTTTGCAGTTAGTGCCATGGAAATTTTCTTGAACCAACGTTTGCCAGAGTAAGACACGCTAACTTAACCGCCGGTTAGAATGATAATTCTCGCTTGTCGAACGGCCACGAATCTTTTGCAAAACGATTTAACGAGGTCCAAGTGTAGAAGGTCCAATCATTCTTCAAAGTAACTTCCGTGAGGAACGAAACTACTGGTATGGCGATAAACACTACTGATTTTCGATAATACCGATTCGATCACGATTACGATAAATCACGGATTAAACATTTTTTACGAGGTATCGAATAATGAAAAGGAAAAAAGAGAAAGAGAATTCATAGGACAATAAATTCCTTTTATAAATAAATATATATTTCATTATTGTATACAATGACATTTGCGTGCCAATGAATTCCATTGAACGACACTATTCGTGTCACGTAAAGGAGAACGATAACGGTCTCCACAAGTTGATTTCAGAACGATCACGATAGCTAATAAAATGAGAAATATCTTTCATGCGATCGATCCAAATTGGAATTTACTGTTACGATTTAAAGTAACTCGATGAAAGATTGATTTTAATGAATTGTAGTATAAGTCTGCCAATTATATACCGTACGATCTTCCAAGAACATCTATTTTCTTCAATGATGATAGTTTCATCATTTTTTTTTAAACACCTAGTCTAGTAGCCAGACAATTTTAATGACTACTATATAATAATCCATTATATGCCATAGAATATTTTATTTCCTATTAAAATAAGCAAATAATCATATACTAACGCCTACTCAACCATCACTTCAACCAAGTTGTTTATTAATCTAGTCATAACTTTAACGATTATTATGATTAAGCTTATAACTTTACATACATGTATATATACATCTTATATTTATTCCAATAACAAACACAAATTCAAATTGAATGTAAGAAGAAACAACCTTGCTAAGTACACTTACCCCACGAGTAGTATGAAAAACGGGAGTGAACAAGTTGATCAAAGTAATAATCTAACACGTGTATATGTGTTAGTATCGATACGCCCTCGTATGAACGTGTTAACACTTTCCTATCGAATCTGAT
Source organism: Polistes dominula (assembly GCF_001465965.1). The sequence goes on from NW_015148985.1 coordinate 307,327, forward strand.
CACAATTCTATGACTTAGAAGGTGTTGAAAAAATAATAAAAAATATTCTTTAACTAAGTTCTATGTATTTAAATTATTTTCTTATCTGTCGTGAGTCGTAGTAAAATAACTGGTAACACGAAATATATATATGTAAAATTATAATACATTTATACCCTGCTATCTTTTATCTAATCCACATAACCTTGAGAAATTGTTTTCTAACGAGAAATCTAGCCTTTATTCGATTCTATGCAAATGTGATTACTAGGAGGACCGGATCGTCGTTAGGAAGAAACCTGTTTTACGAGTTACGTTCAAAGGACACGTGTCGAATTGACAACAAATAAGAGAGCAACTAACATAAGAAAATGTTCGTAGGAAAAAAAAAACAATCGTTCCAATGTATCTTCCTTACCATCCCCTTTTTTTTAACGATGTCGATTGTCGTTTTTGTTAAAACTCGGTGCGTGTTTTAAAAAAAAAAAAAAAAAATTAAATGTAGAAAGAGAGAGAAACTGCAAACGTAAGTAGACACACACAGGAGGTAAAAATTTCGTGCTCGGTAGCTCACGTAATATCGCGTGCGAGACGAGTCTTAGGTTCTTCGTTACCCCTTCTCTCTCTCTCTCTCTCTTTCTCTCAAAGGGTCGAGGATTAAACAGCACACACGGAAGAAGAAGAAAAAGGAGAAAAAAAATAATAATAGCTACCAACGGCATCGTCATCGGCTTTGTCATCTCGAAAGAATTTTGATCAGCTGCACCTTTCATGCATACTACTGTTAAAATACCACATATAACGAGAGAACTATCATGTTTGAAAAAAATAAGGCATTGCACGTTTCAAAGTTTCTTTCAAGGAATGACTAATTAACACCTACCATGTCGTTCTAAGCACACGCGTCCGATTAGCTCGAATGTGTGAACTACTTGCTTCAGTAGATTTCTAAATCACTGGTACCGTTTCATCGAACGATACAACAACAACAACTTACAAGTTAAAATATGCCAACTTCTTCGCAACTAGTACATTTTTTGAACTCGTAATATTGTAATTAACTTAACTGTTGCAATTGTAATCTCGTTAATATGTTTTATTTAAAATTAATAAAACGATTCTGATAAATAATTTGAATACTAACCGTACACTATGGATGAACTCTTCCATATTCTCATTTATCTTGTAGAAAAATTTTATTTAAATTTAATTCAATTATTAATTTTATTAATTTTATTCTTCATTTATTATCATTTTATTCATTATTTTTTTTTTTTTTTTTACGAAATAAACAAAACCACAAAATCATCATCGTCATTTTTTTTTTAATTCATTTTTTTTCACGTTTATTGTTAAAACATCCGTGATATAAAAAAAAGTATAGAAAATAAATATAAATATAAATAACTTGCGAGCTTTTGACGCCAGTCGAACACCATTACGATCTGCATCCTTTTATACCGAGTTTTATTACCGGTTTTACGTCCGACGATCGATCTTGGAATTTACGGACGTAAAAAAATAAGAAAAAAATGTCTAAGCGTGTACATGTGTAAGAGAGAGAGAGAGAGAGAAGATACAAAGATAGAATGAAAAAAAAATAATAATAAAAACCTTAGAGAATATCACCGGTCGCGAATTTATACGTTATGCAAGACATGGCGCCATGCAGATGAGTGCCGACAACAACGGATAGTGACAGGGGGTGGCGGGAGGGGTTTAGAGGGAAGGAAAACGACTAATTTATAGCAAGGTTCACCGTAAAATTATTCACTTGTCGTTGTATAATAATATGCTCGCACGCCTTCTCTTCGTGAACATATGTATCCGTATTTTCCTACTTATTTCTGACTTATCTTATTACTTCCTATCAACATTGATATCATCAATGATTCTTTTTAATCTTGATAGAAAAACAAAGAAAAAAAAGAAAAAAAAAGAAAAATTTAACTAGAACGAGTTTAAATTAATTTATTCCTGTATAATTATCTAACGAATACGAATGAAATAATTTATAGTAGAAATAATTCTATGACAAAATTATTCGTATGCACGTTATGTGTGTGTGTGTGTGTGTGTGTGAATAATAATTACTTTGACATTGTTTTTTTTTCTTTTTTTTTTTTTTTTAATTAAAAAAACAGAAAAAGAAAGAAATTATCCGTGACATTGTAAGTATTGTTCATGGATACTAATGCAAGTGGTATTGCATTATGCATAAGTACAAAATTTGTAAATCGTACAACAAGATATATAACCGACGACATTGTTTTTGTCACCGAAGATATAGAAGACAGGAAACGAAAGTTGTAAGTTTAATTGAACGGTGTCTCAGACAAAATTTTAACATTTGAATGAATACAAATTATACATTCCTCTTACTCGACGACGCAACTTTTATTTTCGACGGTAAATCTTCGTGCTTTCGACCACCATGAGTATAGTACACACAACTACATCTATCTATCTCTCTTTCTTTCTTCGAATAACAAATATTTTTTTTTTCAGAGAAGACAAGAGACAAACAAATTTAAAAATTCCCCCCCCCCCAAAATAAATCTCAACGTGGGTCTTGTGTTATATACAGAAACAAAATGACGTCATTATATGTAGAAAAATTTCAAAGATACCCAGGGGAATATAAAATAGTCGTCCTTTAATAAAAAAAATAAATAAAATAAATTAAAATAAAAAAAAATACAAAAAAAATGATTATACTGAAAATAAATAATTAAATTTATAAAAAATTAATAAAAAATGAATCTACTATATACACAAAAGATACAAGGCATAAAATACTCGTAGTGTATTAGAGTTCCTTTTAAAAAAATAAATAAAATAAATTAAAATAAAAATAAAAATAAAAAAATGATTATACTGAATATATGATTATATTTAAAAAGAATTATAAATTTATCACAAAAGATAGAAGGCATTGTTATAAAGTTCCATTCAACGAATACGAGGGATCCTATAAGTTGTTCGTAGCATCACCACAACCATCCCAACCCAAGGGAACCTTGGTACGAGCTAACCTTTGGTCCATGTTAACGAGATCCTTGTCTCTCGTACGATATAAATTTAGTAATCGCGATCGAGACGATTGCCTTACGCGGAATTGCGAGCAAGAGATGCCGCAGTGATATTTTGAAACTTTATGAAGGAAGAACGACTGTCAATGACCCTGAAAAAGTCAGGCGTGAATCAACCAACCTCCCCCACCGTCCCATACAACCATAATCGAAATCTTCTATCTTATCTTGCCTCAGGACAATGCTGGAATATCAAGAATAAGAAAGAGAGAGAAAGAAAGAGGAGAGTATTTGATATCAAGGACAAACTCAATTTAAAGGCGTGACTTCGCCGAACTATACCGACACTATTATAACGCGTATGTTATTAAAACATGCTTTGATATCACGAATTAACTATCACAGAATGCTCTCTCATTTCTTCTGATGTTATAAAAAAGAAGAATCGAAAATGTAAAATCATCTAACGGGTTAACACACGTTCGTTCAATATGTGTGTATGTGTGTGTGTTTGTGCGTGTGTCCACTCTCGTTCGAAATAAACCTTTCCTTTCACAATTCATATCGTTAAATCAATTTTAACGAGTTCATTTTTATAAGTACGTATAAATAATAATCAATATGTGTTAACTCAATTATCCGAACATAAGTCGATGGTGGTATGTTTAATCTGTGGTATGTTTAAGTCAAATAAAAAAAAATATAATAAAATATTATTACATTAACCTCGACTGAAAATAACACTGTTCTCTAATGCAATTAATCTCAGCAATTTCGTAAGTCACGAATGAATGGAATCATTGATCGTAACCAATCATTCGGATAGTTCCATTCCACAGGGGTTGTTAACGTAAAAAAAGAAAAGAAAAAAACGAACATAAGACTAACACCTTACAAGACACCCATGACGACCTGTTATCGTCAATTAATGGGGGTATTGATCAGAGGTCACCATTGTTTTCCCAGAACGTAACACAACTAACATGAATCACACCATTCCATGACGATGATCGGTTATGCTAATGATGAATTAACATGTCAACGAGATATTAATTACATTTGAATTTCTTTTCTTTTTTTTCAATAGCAAATAGTGATTAATTATTTGAAAATCAGGTGTATAACTTTCTTTTACCATTCAACAAAACGATCAAAAATTTACTAACAAAATATTTGCAATAGGAATCATTGACCTCTCATGACGGTGTAAAACTCCTACGCCAATTTTATTCGATTTTCAAACCGATATTTAGTTTTTCAGGTTCAAAGTCATTTAGTTAGTATAGTGTCAGGTACACGATATCCTAGATGCACCCACGTATTTTCTAGATCTTTTCTTCTTCCTATCCACCTACGAGTTGCAACGTGTGTTTTTTTTTTTTTTTTACGAAAGGAGACACTTTCAGATGTTGCTACTTTATTCCCGTTCGATTGTATACTCTAACACATTGTTCATGCAGGATAATAAAAACAAAAGTAAGATTCAGGATTGTACTTGCGTAATTGGATCGAATAATAATACATTGTATAATTTTTTTGTTAAATAAAAAGAGGTCTTGTGCTCACTAACCCCTCCCGCAGCCCCCCCCCTCCAGACCCTTACAGGTGGTAATATTACCGTGAGACGAGAATTTTAACGGGAATACGATGTGATAAAAAATCGAAAAGGTAATTTAATCTCGCGGCATTTAAATTAATCCTCTCGTAGAGTTAATGATAAAAGAGCGTAGAGAAGTCACGTTAGTTGTTGTACAGGTGCGTGGGCGTAGACTTCTCTCTCTCTCTCTCTCTCTCTCTCTTTCTTTCTCTCACACACATTCTCATGTGTACGTGTACGTATGGAAAGTATGTAGAAAGGTTTCTCTCAAAGGCGAAGGGATATTCAATTGCGCTTACAGTTAGCACGCGTGGGCGATAATGACGGGCGTCGTGCGTACGCGAAGAAATGCACACACACACTTTTATATACGCCCCTTTTTTGAAGGATCCCTTTCCTATAATCTCCCTTTAAGTGTTCAAAGAGAAGAAATGCCGTGCCCACACCTCGACCTGCAATGTTATACATATTTACTTACATACCTATGTATGTAATATTATTTACTTCACTTGCTTTCACTGCATTGGACCACCAAGGGCACAATCTTGGGTGTATATGTGTGTGTATAATTTTTTTTTTATCTTCTTTACGCTACTTCGAATAATTGAATATATTTTTCTTTTAATCGTAGACTTGTTATTGCTTTAAAAAAAAGAAAGAATAAAAAAGTAAACTCAAACGTTTAACATCGATTATTCTATAACAGGATAATTATCTCTAAGTCTTTGATTTAAAGTTCGAGTTATTACGTTGGTACGAGTTTATTTTTTTTTTCTTTCCAAGTGATATATAATATATAAATGATACGCGAGTACGATTCGAGATAATTAAATACCATAGTAAGGAATGATTTTATTATTAGTTTTGTTTTTTGTTTTGTTTGTTTTGCTTGTTCGTAGATATATCTATTAACTGTGAAGAAAAATAATGAACAGTGTTAACACGAATATTATGAATAACTTAAGTATTTATGAAATTGAAGAGATAAAAATTTGATAGGGAAAAAAAATGATGTTAAAATCCACAAACCGATGTACCGACATTACATTTGACCCGTTTTTTTAACTCGACATAGTTGAAGTTGATTTATGATGAAACATTATTAAAATCTCTACAACTGAGATTCTCAAGGATTGTACATTCTCGTGTCATTTTCATATTCGAATCGTTCGTACTTTAACTTCACATAATCGTGCTCACCTGTCTCGTTTATTTAATCAATTGCGTATGAATTATTGCAATCAACGAGGATGTCATTACTCGTCCCTGAACCTTTGCTTTTACATACTGAAAGATTTTTCTCTTGATGACTCGTTACGATTGCGCAGAATGCATATCATCATAGTCATAGTAATATTTGCAAGAAAAACGATTATGAGATTTTAATAAATGCCTATGAAATATTCTTAACAATTATTGTTTCATTAAATAAAACAAAACAAAGTAAAATAAACAAGTATTATGAATAAATATACACTTTCTGAAAAAAAAACGAAACCAAAAAATATTCAGATACATGTACGTGAAAGAATTAAATGTAAAAATATGAGAACGATAAAATGAAATGCCACGAAAATGTTGTTTAGCTTTCTCTTTTGGCATACGGTCAGCTTAGAATGATATCTCAAAGAATTTCTAACCTTTTGAACTTTTAAAAGGTAGATCTTGCGTCACATTAAAACACACTACGGACAAAGGGCCATGAATTACGATCACTATAAATCAAGGCAGATCAACATTTAAGATCGTTTTACGACGATCCTGGTGTGCATTTAAAAAACACCTAAGAAGTCAACCCGTGGTCCTCTTACAGGTACGATATATCCTGATCTTGTCCCTATCTCACATACATTTTTTCTTTTAAGTTGGACCGACAGTATCACGATCATGGTTGACTTGCTACAATGACGATCGAAGTAGTAGTCCTCGGTTGGAGGCGTAAAATGTTGCATCTATATACATATATAATAAAAACAAAAATGATTTACGATTATATGGAGATAGGAAGTAATAATAAATGGAAAAGAACCACTGAACGAATCGTAATCGAATTTCGATATAGATCTTTTACATTCCCGTTTAGGTATTCGTACAGTATCAATAGAAGGAATTTCAATTTTGTTACTTGTATAGAAACTAACTCTTATCTTGTTTCTATCTTGGAAAGATATCAAACGACTTAAGACACCTTATCGATGTAAATGCACATTTACCTAGCTAAAGAATAAAATACCAAAACTAGTTTTTCACGATATCTATCTTAACATATAAAATACGAACTCGGACGATAATAAATATTTTTTTATTTATTTCTAAGAAAAATTATTCTCCCCTTTCCCTTTTTTGAAACAAGTAGTTAACGTTTAGAGTAAATGCAAGTCTCTCATAGTTCGCTTATCCCTTCTTAGAGAAAGGAATGTGGCTTCGGGGTCGACGTGCAGGAACGAACAAATTATTCTTGGCGATCATGAGGTGGTACACGATGGGACCACAGCAGGATCATGCCCAGCACTTAGTTGAGTTGCAAAGTCTTAACAGACTACAACAACCAACAACAACGAGTGCCCTTCCTCCTTGCATCTTTATGCAGCTAGTGCGAGACAATGAGGGCATTGTCGCTCGTTTCACGGCGAGCAGCAAAAGCTTCACCGGAAGCTTCATTGTTTCTATCTTGAAGATGGTTAAGCAAAGTTAGACCAGTGTTGTATCTTCTTCAAGGATTTCTAAACTCCCGACTTCATCCATGGATAAAACGTCAACATTGTAATTCATGAGAATCTTTGACTCCCATTTTTTTTAAATCAATGAGTTGTCTATTGCAAAACAAAAACTAAAATTAAAATTAACTTCATCGTAGATTTAATTTTTTGTTATATTTGTCATACAAAAAATACTCTTTGTTTTTTAAATAATTCAAAAAAAAAAATTATGCCGATTTAAAGAAAAGCAAACACTGTAATCCCCATTTTGAATAAGAGGAGAAAGGGCCCTTCTCTACTCTCTTGTGCCCAAGTATGGCATAAATCTTCCGGGTCGTACCGATTAATTACGCCAGGAGGAGGCAGTACCCTGTAATTAGATCCTTCTTGATGGCCAACGATTCAGTACGGACGGTCTTTGCTCTTGCTCATCCTACTCGGTCTCGGTATACTAACTCCCGTCACGTCAAGAACAAAATTCTCCCTTCCTTCTCTCAGTTAGCCGGAAAAGAATTTATATCGAGCATAATATAACACACCTTACAGATTGTTGTATATCATGAAAAAATATCTATCATATTAACGATCGATTTATTAACGATTTTGACCCACATTCGACACACTTCCTTGTGATTCGTCTTCGATACGATTGCAAACTCGCTTGTAAAAATTTCAAACGTTACGGAATTTAATCGTCAAGGAACTTGAGGTTAATCTTTTTTAATAAGAACGTTCAATTTTATCATAACTCGTAACACACGAAACGTCAGAAATAAATAATGATACTAATTTTCTACGATTGATTGAAAATAATATCAGATAAAGAAAAGCAACAGACAATTCAACAATGTTACTTTCAAACAATTATACTTAGATGTTAATCATTTAAATAGAGTTATCCTAAGCACGACAGCTAACCAGTTTAATGTCTTCATCCCTCCTTCCTTCTCGATGCTTTTAACTGGCCCACGGACTATCGTAGAATTCACGATAAATAGACTCGTTACCAGTTTGATCGTTTGTAAAACGATCTTGTATGGAACAAATGGGTGTATGCTATCACCAATTATCTCGCGTTCGCGTAAAACATATGTTTCAGTCTGACGAGACAATTCAAGTCGATAAATTTTCTTCGAGAAACAGTGACACACAAAGTTCTGGTTGCTGCTGTTACCCAAAGATTTCGATGTAATTCGAGTTGATTCTTGTTATCGTTAGTAAGTTACATTCGAAGCATGAAATACGTCTCGTGGGAAAGTAATAGCCTTAAAGTAGGCGGATTTCAAAGGTATCAAGATCGATAGGGGTACTTCAAAGTAGATCGACCAGATCCACGAGAGATCAAACTGATTTGCGAGATCGCAAGTAAACTGCACGTATTTCGTAAGGAATGAACATTTGTCCTCAAGCAACATCGTAAAATCTTCCTTTGGTAATCTTTCTTTTCGTGGACCAGTGGACCCAGTTTCCTCGTCCAGTCCTCTTTCTCTCTCTCTCTCTCTCTCTCTCTCTCTCTCTCTCTCATGCAACTTCATCCGATCGCATTAAATCGGATTTATCGAGCGTGCACCCGTGCACACATCCCATAATCGCAATTCTTCTACGCCTTTGGGCTACTAATTCGATGAAATTTGATGCCCCGGTTGCACCCGCGCACAGATTAAATTCACCCTTTTTACTCTCGTAAGCTTTTTAAGGTTTCCTTTCTACCTAAGGGTACCTGTTACTACTTAAATTGCATGGAATTATTATTTCGATCGATTTAATATAATATCATATTATATATAAATTGATAAATAAATATATATGTACCATATACCGATACCATATTTGTATCGGTCAAAATATACCATATTAAATATAGATTAATATATCATATATATTATATATAAATTGATAAATAAATATATATGTACCATATTTGTATCAGTCAAAATATAGTATTTGCTTATTGATAACTTGACACTCACTCTCTCTCTCTCGATGACAAGTTGAAAATACGACGAAAATATAGATTCTAACGGGTCGGTAAGAAATATCATTTAAAGATATGCACTTGACGGGAATATAAATCGGAAACTTAAGTCACACATACACGTTTCGTAATCGCGAGACGTTACTTCCTTACTTTAAGCTACGGATTAAATGACGTTCGCACGGTCGACGAGCTTAAATTTATGTCGACATTAAATTCCGCAGACTTCTATCTCTCTCTTCCGTTCGATGACTGCAATACAACATTGTGTCCAATATTTATTCCTTAAATAAATGATATATATTTTATAAATGTTCATATACAATGATTAATTTACTAATACACATTTATATACAATCAATGTTCGTCAAAATGATTTCAATCTTTCTGTCACGAATCTTTAGCAATGATCCATCCCATAGATGCGTTTTGTATGCCATGCCACCACCATGAACTCTTCTCATTCATAAAAGTTCCCATGAACGGTAGCTCTTTATTTTTCTACGCTCGTGCTTCTCGTTCACGTCTCACGTCTCCAAAGAAAAACGACCAACTCTTCCACCCCACCTACCCTACCTTACCCTACCTACCTACCTACCTACCTACCTACCTCACTCTCTGCCATTCCTGAAAACTGGTTCCGCCTGAGGCACGCCGATTGACTTTTAAATCGAAATACTTTACGGTCGACACAGTATCGAAGAAGATGACTATACCACCACCACCACCGTCAAATCACTCGGTCGTCGAGATACCAACCTATCGGTGTAAAGGTTTACCCCCCTTTTCAATTGATTTTCTATTTGAAATAAAAACAACAATTCGTTTACTTCCTATGAAAGGTATTGAATAAATTGATTCTTATCGAGAATCAAATCGCATAATCGTTTTAATCGAACATTGGATCGGCTACTTTAATTTTTATTAGCAAATTATTATGCATTGAAATTTTTGTACTTGTTTCATTTTGGTAATTTAAAGTTAAATATTTATGAGAAAATTTATAAAGGTTTAAATTGAAAATTTGAATTTAAAAAAAAAAAAGAATTTCATTTGACCAATTTCTGAATCGAATAAAACAAACACACGATGTACACCGCTAATTTCTAAACACTTTTTATCTCACGGCATCAACTTACGCGTGCGCGAATGCACTTTGATGTATCGAACGTGTTTCCCGACTGCATTCCACTTTTGCAATCCGACAAAAAGAACGAAATGTTCGTTTCTCTCGATCTTCTCTCATCTTCCTGAAGACAAAATCGAAATATTCGGTAAATCGGTTGAACAAACAACAACCGATCGTTCTGCAATTACGATACGAAGTCGACATTTTTCTTTTACATTTTACTTTTACAAAAAGTAAAAACAAAAACAAAAATAAAAATAAAATTGAAAAGAAACAAAACTACCTTTTGTTATTTTTTAATTTTATTTTTCGGTAGAACAGAAGCTTCCTTTTACCCTTACCTTGTGTGTTGTCTTTCTCGAAGGAGAATCAACGGTTAAATTAAAAGCTGCTGAGAGACTCGGTAGCAAGTAAACTCAACAAGCAACACAAGAATACCACCTAACCGGTTGGCCACATAACGTTAATTAATACACGCCGCGGAATTACAAAACCCGGCATGACTTGAGCCGATCTTTATCCAACCTACGAACTAACAAAATAGGAATATCGTTAATCAATATTTCACGTAACACGTTTTATTATTTATTTTCATTTTTCAATCTAATCTAACGAAATCTAAACGATCTACTTAATTAAAAGAAGAAACAAACAAAAAAACAATAATAACGATTAACCCTTTGGTAACATTTAACGTATCAGTACGTCATCCCATTTATTTGGTTAATAAGATTTATATGGTTCATTGTGATTTATTTCAAAAAGTAATGTGTGTGTGTGTGTGTGTGTGTGTGTGTGTATTATTTTTATATTATTAACTATAATAATATAATATTTAAATTATAATTATTAAATAATTATAATTTATTAATTAAAATTATTGACATTTAATATTATATTTATATAATATCAATTGAAATTATTATAATATTTAATATTACATTTATATATAAAATATTAATTTAAATTATTAAAATATTTCAAAGTAACTTTCAAATAAATGTGTACCCAAAGGGTAAAAGATCAACGATTTACGAGTATCGATATTTCCTTATTAGACAAAAAAAGAAATTTTTTTTCTATTTCATGCACGAAACAGCAATTTTAAATTGTCACAAGTAAAACGATCGTGATACTTGTCATAAAATAAATATTGTTACGAGCAAATATCGATGGCAAATGATCCTAGCAAACTTTCAAACGTACTTTCTACGTTCAAAAGCATTTGATAAGTTTTTATTCCTTTTTTTTTTTTGTTTTTTAGATCTCAAAGATCAAGAATACCATTTATAATATATTGTACATATGTATACGTATATATATAGGATAATAACATCCGAACGTTAAATCGTTCATGCCGAACCGAAGTAACGATCAAAAACGTATAATGAGCTAGGACAGGTAAGTTAAGAATAAATCGATCTAACTAAAAGTAGGGTGAGCGTGTTAAATCAGGGTGAAATATTTCAAAGTATACAAACGTGACATTAGAAAGAAGAAGTGAAATCGATTTTACAAATGAATCGAGCTTTCTAAGATCGAAATAAAGCGTTTTCTTTTAATTCGTAAGCATAAATCTTATCTCGAAAGGTGCACATAAATCGATTCTGAGAAATCTTACTTGGATTCTTTTTTATTTTTCATCCTTTTAATTGCTGGATGGTAGAGTGCGAATGGTAAAAGTATCCAGAATTCTATGCAAATGTGTGCATGTGTGTCCAACCGGCAACACCACTTCTCCTCTATCTTTATCTGATTTTCGTACCTGCGTGTGTTTATACACGTGCTAGTTAGATCAGATCAAAACATAGTCATTGGTAAAGGTTTACGAAACTTCGTAACGCGTCAAAGAACACAACTGTTTTTGATCTAATAATATCTTCTCTTTCATATATTTATTATTTGTTATAATTTTAATTATAGTTATATATATATATATATTATAGTATAATATTATATTATAATAATAATTATAATATATTATTATTATTATTATTATTATTATTATATATATATTAATTGTTATAATAATTAATATATATATATATATATATATATATATATATCGAGAAACTCGAGTATTAATGATAAAAATAAATCAAAATCTAAATGAAATACCATAAAAAAAAAGAAATAAAAAAACAACCAATAACGAAGAAGAAATTAAACTAAATAGAATAGATAAAATAATAATCATAATCATAATAATAGAATAGAAATAAAGACATCATACAGATAGGTTCTTGTCTCTCTTTTTGTCTTCAATATGATTTCCCAAGACAAGAATCTTCTAGAAATGATTAATGCCTTCTGGATGATCGATAAGTATGATAAAAGTGATTTTACCTGGCACTGTGAGCTCCTTACACAGAACAACTATCGTAATCGTGATCATTATCGGTTACAGGTATCCTTACACAATAACCTAAGTATCTACCTGATGATTACAGAATGTAATATCTTTGTTCACATGGTAATCATTATTACTCGAATGCACAACTTTTCAAATTAATGTTCAAATTTCCATAAAGGATTATAGTTCGAAATTATGTTAACAAGTATTCCAATCACGATTATCAGAATATACATTGTAATTATTTTCTCAAGTTGTCCTTCGTCGTCCTGTAGAGACTGGTATAATATGATTTAAATAAAAATAAAAAAAAAAAAGAATAAAAAAAATGAAATAGGAAACAACAAAAAAATTCATAGAAAAAAAAATTGATCAACAGGTTAAACGTTTGACGTTAAAAGCAAAGTACGGTGTGTAATAGAAGAAGGCTATGTGTAAAATGGTTTCTATAATATCCATGAGCTTCCGTTTCGTACTTGACTTGAACTAGGTGAACACCTGGACCAGTGCCAACAGAACCCGATAGCTAATTCCCGTGTAATCATCATCCTGTGCAAGCTTAACGCTACCCTAACGCGATAAAGATCTCGATCTTGTATGTTGGAACGCCCACCAATAATAACATGCAAATCGGCCTTAACACTTACGCACGCGTCGTTGAAAAACTACCAACCTGAAAGAGTGAGAGAGATGCTACTCTCTTGATTGAGCAACACACAAGACCAATACGTCTTTATCTTGACTTTCAAAAAAAAAAAAAAACTCAATTGAGTCATTCGAAACACATCTCAAAGATATTCTCATACACACACACACGAAATTATTTTTTTGCGATAACCTTTTTATGGTTCAATTAAACAAAAAAATTCTTGTGAAATAATATTAATAGAATGAAATAGAATAGAATGAAATTTTAACGATGCATAATAAATCTATTTGAAAGAACAAAATTTAACTTTTAAGTAGACTACTATAATTAATCATCATTAATGATTGATCATAAAAGTGATAATTATCGTTTAGAGGAAGAATGAAATATAATGCGTAGGTTTTGAAACAATAAGTGTGCTGTAACAACACTGTCTAATATAATTAATTTTCTCATGGTTTATTCTTGAGAAAGAAAAAAAAAATGGTTTCTATTGAACAACTTGCGTGTAGATTTTAAATCGAAACGAGTTAATAATATTCAAATAGTAAAAGAATGGAAATTACTAGACGATAAAGAATTTCCTAATAGCTAATCTCAAACACTCTTCGTGTAACCATCTACAAACAAAGAAAAGAGAAAAAAAAATGTTAGACGTGTGGGTGTAATGACGAAGCGAGTCGTCTTTTAATTACCCCTCAACTCGTCTCGAGAATTAATTATTGTTGCTGGGAGGGCCTTTCATCTGACTTCAGAACCAGTCGATTAATAGGGAATTCGTTACGTTTCAAAAGAACCCATAAAGAGAATATCAATCCGTTTTATTTCTTATGGTGCCGAACAAAATTACGCTAAATTTTTCTTTAAATTGATATGTGGTTTTATAATATATTGAAATTTAATATAAATTTATTATTTATTGTATAATATTTTTAAATTTTTATATAATTTATATATTTTAATATTTTTACATAATTTATATATTTTTAATTAAATTATGGTGTCGAACAAAATTACCCCTAACTTTTTCTTTAAATAGATATGTGGTTTTATAATATATCGAAATTTCATATAAATTTATTATGTATTTTTTATTATTTTTAAATTATTATATAATTTTTATATTTTAATAATTTTAAAATTTTATATAATTTATATATTTATTTTAATATGTTTATATAACTTATATATTTTTAATTAAATTATGGTGTGGAACAAAATTACCCGTAACTTTTTCTTTAAATAGATATGTGGTTTTATAATATACCAAAATTTATTATAAATTTATTATACATTTTAATATTTATTTATTTTTATATAATTTATATATTTCAATATATATTTTTATTTTTTATATAATTTATATATTTTAAATATTTTTTATTTTTATACAATTTTTTCTATATATTTTTAATTAAATATTGTTAAACATATTCGTTCAAATATATAAAACATTATATTTATATTTCCTATAACCGAACTTAATTGAATTTAATTGAGTTTTTTGTGATAATAAATTGGAAAGTTTCACTTCCGGCAAGTCTTTAAGAAGCTTAATATAAAATGAATTTTTTATCGAAACGGGTTATGTTTTCAATCTTTTAATAAAGCGTATAAAAATTCTTACCTTCGTTTTTTTTCTTGTTTTTTTTTTTTTGCATAAAATAATTAAGGATGATCGTTCTCGTTCGATGAACGATTATTTTCCAAGATATGCGAGCCCTCACACTTCAGGATATTCGATATCCTTGTGTATCAGATCGGTTTGCGTGAAATACGTCATCTCGTATCAAAAGACATTTTGAAATTAAACCGTATACAATTTTGAAGAATTTTATCGAATAATCTTTACATTTATCCAATATATATATATTATCTAATTAATTCTTCGAGAAAAAAAAGTGCAATATATCTATGACACATTTCTAAACTCTTATTCATTAGATACATTTATATAATATTAAATATACAAACAAGATAAGTTATTAATTAAATATAAATACTAAACATATTTATATTCTGACGTATCATCATCAATGTGCAACGAAAAGTTCAAACGAAATTCCGTACGTTCTCATAGACTGCATTCCAATAGCAATTATGCTAGTTTTTGTTGTTGTTGTTGTCAGATTATTATATTCCTCGATGTAATTTGTTGCGACACGGTAACATTTAACCATTTACCAAGGAATAATTATCGATGGAAAATTTTAAAACATTTTATATATATATATATATATACAGAAAGATGATAAAAACTTGATTACGAGAGTATGTGAGCATATCTTTATGATACCGCGAATGAAAAGAATGTCAGGTGAAAATGATTAGTCAAAAAAATGTAATGCATTAATTTTCATGTAAAAGCGAAAGTGTAAATTTAGTTTCGTATTTTAAATAATAAAAATAATTGAAGGAATCGCGTGAGAACTAACAGTAAGGAAAACGCGTCGTGTTTTATCAAATCACTTTCTGGTATCACACGATTCCAACGCCCACGAGGTTACTTTCCAAACTAGGAGATATTATCACACTATTCGACATAGCATCTAGAAAGTTCTTTGAGTAATCGTTTAAATCAAAAAAAAGATATATACGACAAATCGAAAAGAAACTAAACACATCGATTATACGAACACGATCTCGTTGATTTATTTTATTTTATTTTTTTTTTTTTATTAACGATTTACATAATATTTCTTAATGTGTATCTCTTATTACTTAGATTTGAATAAAACACAAATTGTATTATTTTTAAATACATTAATTATATCAAATTTTAATCAAACGAACGATAAATTAGGAACAATTTGTATTTGTAGACGAAAACATGGTGTTGAAACGTGTCGATCATGATTATGTAAGAAAACAAATGTACGAATGAACGAATTATTCAAAAAGAACCAGTAAATTTACCAAGAAGTAAGGAAAAAGCACGAGGATGAAATTCGTGAGCAACGTCGAAATCTTCTAGGTTGGCTTTCGAGTGTAAAAACCCATAGTTGCTTCTCTTTTCGCACGGTTCACCGAACGGTGTTATCCACAACGCGCACGTGATTTCGTGCCTCCTTCTTGTATTTCATTCACGAGTGGGTGCCCCAGGCAAGATACGGCGAATGTTAATGAGCCGTCCGGTCAGCTGCTGGCTGCTGCTGCTCTGCTCTGTTCTGTTCTTTTACTACCCGGAGAAGATTCTCTTAGGGGGGGATTAAATTCCTGGATTTGCCGTTTTACCTACCACGAATCAACCCGCTTGAACTTTACTTACTTACTCGTGTTCTAATACAAAATTACGGATAAAAATTCTTAAATCACGTAAACAAATTATTGAATTATAGAATTGTTTTTCGATTTATCATAAAAATAATTGAAAAAAAAAAAACAATTTTTTAACGTTGTTAATAAATAATATTCGAAGGTTTATCGTACTATGAGATTTTAAGTAACATCTGTGTTATATATATTAACCCTTTTGCACTCGAGGGTTTCACTATGAAGACAGTAAATAAAAGAAATAAAAAATTGATACAAGTTTAATTCAGATTAACAAATTTAAATGAAAATTGCTTTGAGTTACTGGTAATATGAATAAAAAAAAAAATTTCGAGTGCAAAGAGTTAAATAATAATAATCAAATATATATATATATATAAATCAACACACAAACTTTCTGATCAAACCAATATTTATCTATTATGATAAGAATCTTGATAAATGTTGAAATAAATTGTTCAATCGTTGAAAGTATCGAAACTCAAGGGTATAATCGGATCTCCGATCAAAGTTCATTTACTTACATTTACAAGTATTATATATATATAAACTTAAACTTCCTGTTACGAGTGACATTAGGAATACTCCCTCTGATCGTTATCCGATTGAAGAGAGAGAGAGAGAGAGAGAGAGAGGGAGACTCTCTTCGATTCTCCTCGACCGATCCGATTTCTATCTCGAAGCCGCACTGTAATCTTCCAACTGTCACGAAGTTAAGCTACGGGGGTGGTTGTGTGTGTGGTTGGTTGGAAGGTACGATTGAGAATCCGTCTTATGGTTTTAAAAGGTCGCTAACCTTAAACTCAAAAGCTACCGACGACAACAACAAGCTTCTTAGTTGATTTGAAATATCATGAATTTTGTAGATACTTCAATGTTGTAACTTTGACTTTACTTGATTATGAACAAATACCAATAATAATATTTTTAGTCCTGGAAAGAGTGATCGATTCTATATAAAGTTATTTTTCTTTTGTTTTCTAAATGGATAAATAACAACGAACCACACACACACAAGTATGAACATTATGTAGACATTATACCATTCAGAGAATGCATTGGAAACTATTGGAGGTAAACTTCAAGGGATTTTATCCTTCGTGTGTCTCGGAGACATTAAATTTATGACCACGATCTCTCGGTCGGGCTATTCGTCAGGGACGATCGCGAATCTCAATCCTGGTGTACAGACTTGACAGCATGCACACGTGAAAGAAAGAAATAAAGAAAGAAAGAGAAAGGAGAAGGGAATATAGATGCGGTTCTCGTATTGCAAAAGATCCTGCCGGATCTTTACGCTTTGTCAACGATCAAAGAATAAAAAAAAGAAATATGAGAATGATAGAAAGAGAAACAGACAGACAGAGATGAGATTCACAAGTATAGGACGTTTAATAAGAAATAATGAAAGAAAGATAAACCACCCTCTTGGAATCTGGTATAGTAATTTGTCAATCGTTTGTTTCTATATATATTTTTTACTTTAACTTTTCTTAAATGGATTAGTATCGAACATTTGTTCTTTGTTCTTTAACATATTACCCGCCACAATAAAAAAAAAAAATTAAATTAACTGTATAATATAATTCATACTAACCTAATATCGGGTTGGCAATTAAATGATTGCTGATTTGAAAATGCCATCCTATTGACAAAATCAGTAATAACTTAGTTGCCAATCCAATAGAACTTTTTTTGCAATAATTGTTTAATTTTTTTTTTATTTTAATATACAAATTATTTTATAGCATTATTTAATATTCAATATAATATATACTCAATATTTAATGTAATATATAATTTTAATATTTAATATAATATATAATTTAATATTTAATAAATATATAATTAAAATAAAAATAGTGAGAATTTTTATTATTTTCATAAAGCACAAAGGGTACAATCTCATGATTTTAATAAATATATTTAATTCTGAAGTTGCAGTTATTAAAAAAAAATTCCAAAATGCATCCCAGAAAAAGGCCATTGGTGGGTAATGGGTTAACGATCATACACCATTATTTTCATCGTCATCATTATCATTATTTATTCCTTTACTAAAGTTCGAATAACTAACTCGATTATATAAAAATACAACCTGAGAAAACCCATAAAGATCGATCGATTATATTCGATTGAAAATTGATGATGACAATCCTTAAATGTTGATTTAAAGATAAGAATAATATACACAACCATAAAGTTCTGACACATACTATTTTAAAATCACATATGTCTATTCTTTAACTTCGTTAGCTTACCCTTTAACATTTATCTTAAGATATATACACACATATATATTTCATATGTTAAAATAAATGATGTTGGTTCAAGCTCTATGCAAACTTCATGATCACCATAATCCTTTTTTCTCTCTCCCCTCTCACACCATAAAATTCCATAAACGTAATCGTGACGCGATTGATCGGTGGCACCTTCGAGTCTACGATCACTGCATTTCGTTCCGCTAGCCTATTGTCATCGAACAAACTATTCGATCATGTTATCTCTGTCTGACACGAGCTGAAATGTACGATCGATCGATCATACGATCTTTGTGATCCCCTTGAATTGTTATTTTTTTTTTCTTTTGTGATTATTATTTTTTCTTTTTTTTCTTATTATTATTATTAGTCTAATGATAAGACAATTATTCATCGAGACACTTAAGTATAATGTTTCCTCCGAGACTTTTATTTCTCCTCCTTAATGTCTTCATTGAAGTTATTCAAGCAAGAAATGATTGGAGAGAGAGAGAGAGAGAGAAAAAAAATATATAAAAAAACAATTTGTTAATCATGTCTGATTCAACCAGAGCAACAAGAACGATAAAAAAAAAAATAAAGAAAGAAATGAGACGTATATAAAATGAACAAAAAAAAGTGCATAATCGAATCACGTAAGATATACAAGCGGAAATCGGTACGTGCAAACATTGACTTACAGGGGTGGGAGAGGTGGGGCAATTAAAGTTAATTAAAGACATGTCTCTAAACGCGAACTCACCGTAACGCGGATCTCTTCTTTTTATTTTTCTCCATTTCTATGGCACGGCTAAGTTTTACTCGTATCATTCGTTTTATCATAGCAGATATAGTATACACAAGGCGAGTCAGGTTAATTGAGCTCAATTAGTAACGAAGTGATACCGAACGATCGTTAGTAATATTTTTTATCAACTCACGATTCTTATTCCTGAATAAAACAACGCCCAACAAAATAGCACGATTAAACGAACTGGGACAAATGCCAGTTTGCGTACAGATGTTTGTTACTATGATACATCGATGTAATCCAGCTAATATTTCCTATTTTTTTATTTTTTATTAAATATAATTAAAATGGATAAGGAATTCTTGAAACCAAATATTTTTAAATAATTCACTGATCACAAATAAATAATACTTGATATATTTTCTACTTTGCAATTATTGCGTGTAAACGCAGGTTTGTGTTCAACGGTTTGCTATTGCGTATCGAATACATTTGTCTACATTTAAAAATGAAAAACCCAAAAACAAAATGCACGCAAAGATTTAATTGATACAAAATATTTAAAAATATTTTTTAATAATCCACTGATCACAAATAAATAATATTTAACATATTTTATACTTTACAATTACAGTATGTAATCACCAATTTGCATTTAAACGTTAGCTACTTTTGCACAAAATACATGCAAAGATTTGATAAATTTTTGTGATAAATTTACTGATTAATTATTTGTTGTTTTTGTTTTTTCTTGATTACAGATGACAACCCTATATGGTTCAAGCGTGGTAGAAAAATTATCATTTTACAATCACACGGAATGTGAATGTAGAGAAAAAATGGATTACGGTATGTACGAGAAATCTCACGAACCTAGATCCTATCGTCATCATCAGCCCTCTTCGCAACCGCAAAATATGAGGAGAGCACCGCCAAAAAAATCGTGAGTCTGATTGATATAAATTCGAAATAAATTAAATTTTAATTGGCATAATAAAAAACACAATTCATTTTTATATAATAATCGAATCTATAGGTGCCGATGTCCTTCAGAATTTACACCGAAAATTACACAGGACGGAGAGTGCCAATGTTATTGTTACGAACATAATCTAAACTGCATCAAAACGAAACGAGGAAAAGGATATTTTTCTTTGAGCGACAGATTGTAAGTATTAATTAATTATTTTTTTCATTTTTACATAATTTTATTTATTCTATCCCATTGTATTAATAATTAAAACTAACAAATTTTACAGGTGCATTCAAAATAACGAATGTGTGATACCAATCTGCGAATTTGGGGAGTACATGAGACGAGAAGGTAAATGTCCTAAAAAAAAGGACAAATTCGACGCCATCGCCAATTTGGGAACAAATTTCAATCATCGATATAGAAGTTAGGAAATAAATACCACCACAAAACTTGACTTTTGTCAAATAAGAAGAAACGTATGAAGAATTTAAAAAACAAACAAACAAGAAAAGCAGAAAAACGAGGGCAAACGTAATAAAAAGCGCAATAATCCCCCTCCCTGACGGTGCCATTTACTTTTTCTTATTATTTTTTTTTTTTTTGTTTAATTACTTTTTTATTTTATTTCAAGTGCCTTTAACGGAGAGACTTACTATAATGATATATATGTGTATATATATACAATATATACTATATCTCATATGCGATTATGTATAAAATGTATTACGCCATTTTTTTGTAGATGATAGAAGAGTCGCATGATCACGTTCTGATTATCGTTTCCTTTCTCTTTCTCTTTCTCTCTCTTTGTTAGCCAGGAAAAAATTAAAAAAAAAAAAAAAAAAAAACCACGTCGACGAGATCAAGTAACTACTACTACTACTACTACTCATCTTTAGATGAGACACAACTCTAATGCTGTATTTACCGTCTGATCACGCACGCTTCTATTCTACTTATAAACGTAACGTGATTCGTAGAAAGTAGGTCGGATCGATTAGAATCAGCCCGTTCATAAAACTTTCCTCGGAGTACATCTTCTATCACCGTCGATCATTTTCAACTTCAAAGGAACTTTAAGATTATCTTTTGAACTTATAATATCTTCCTTCAATGTTGGTGGTTTCCCTTTGATCATCTACGAGAAAGTTACAGGACGATTATGACGATAAACGCGTATGAATGTAAAAGAAAAAAAAAAAACATGATCGTGATAAAGAACGTCGAGTAAAAAATTACTTCCACGTGGTGTTCAAAAAATAAAACAAAGCTAATGTCACTTCGTAGTATTTTTTTGCTTTTTTGTAATTTAACATAAACGTGCATCATGGGTGATGTGATGTGTCCTATGATAAATTGAGAGAACTATAATAATAATAATATTGAAAGAGAAACAATAAATATCAAAACAACTTTTATTAGCGACTCGTATTTTTTAATTTAATTTAATTTAATTTTTAATTATTTTAATGTAATTTCTTTTTTTCTTCTTTTTTTTTTTTTTTTTTTGAATCCCCATAGTTTAACGCTAGAAATTATTCTCGAATACGCGAGCCTAGTCTGAGGACCTGTCTCTATTCTAAGTGAAAAATTCTTCTCCCACTCAACCCCCGTTACTAAACGACAAATGATATTTACAAAATAAAAATAATGTATTTTTTGTTAATTTTATATAAATTAATAAGAGACGAAAAAAATTGTTAAGAGAAGGATTTACCAAAAATCGATACGGGTCCTTGATGTATCCAAGATTTTGTATGTTTATAATGATACATTTTTATTGTATTTAATCGAGCAATTAATCCGTAAGCTTTAGTTAATTTAATATTTAATCTAAAGAATAAGAATATAAGAAGAAGAAGATGAAGAAAAACAAAAAGGTAGGATTTATTATTCTTCGATCCTGCACCCTGTTTTTATTTTTTACTTTTTTCATTAATCCTGCTCTTTCCTTTTAGCTTTTAAGTACGAAGAATAGATACAGCGATCCTTAATACCTAAAACTTTGTGATTATGCTCGTAATATGAAAATTCTTCTTTTTTTTTTTTTTTTTTTTTTGAGTGAATACACATTATTCGTGGCTTGTCAAAATATAGAAAGTGAAATAAAAAATTTTAAATATAGTTAATAGAAATTATGATTATAGGTAAAGATTCATATTTTTTTTTTTTTGTAAACGTCAAAACAAACCCCATAAATCATTGTATCGTTTGATAACTTGCTCCTTCCTCTCTCTCTCTCTCTCTTTCTCTTTCTCTTTCTCTCTATCTTTCTCTCTTTCTCTGTATACGTTTTTTATGTTACTAATAAAAATAAAAAAATAAAAAATAAAAGAGTTTTGCATAAAGTTTAATACTCTAAGCAGTGCGTGTCAATGCAAATAATATCAAACAAATAAACATTTACAAAATAAAGAATAAAATGTATGAAAAAAAAAAGAAAAAAATGATATTCGAAAGAAAATTTAAATTAAGTTAATTTAATTGAATTAAAAAATAAAAATTAAGCAATTATTCATAATTATCAATATAATTTTTGTTCTATTCGTATATAAATTATAATTTTATTATTTTGGCCCGTACTGTGTGAATTAATGTTCGTCTTGCTAAAAATCGAAGCATTTAAAATGTTCTCCCCTTCTTTCATTTGTACGCTTTTGTATACATTTACATAAATTGCTATAATTATAAACAAGATAGTCTAATTATTAAAATAGTCAAGACAATATTGACAGCGTTTCTTGTAGAAAAATATAAGTCTACTATCTGTATATGAAAAAAAATCTATTTCTTTCATTTACGAAATAAAGAAAAATCATCTTTCTTTTTTTTTTATGTACCACTTCATCATAATGATTTTCCCTCGTACGCGATACTCGTCTTTAGATAGTGCATGTAGATGTAAACGGCAAATAAAATAATTTCATTAGATAAATGATCATTTGATGTCAAGATTTTTTTTTATTTTCAATTTACCTATCCACATCCAACAATTTATCATCAAAATAATATTAATAATCATTATTTTTCATTATAAATTATAAAGTTCAATGTAATAGTAATTATAATAATTTTTTTTTTTTTTTTTTTTTTTTTTAATAAAATAATATTATTCAACTTGTATTAGAAAATTAATTTAAAAAATCAAATATGCGATGGAATTCGTTCATCGAACATTATTGAAGTTCTTTTAACTTTCAAATCAAAGTCGGCAAATTACTTTCAGAAACGTTAAACATTTTTCTCGGAATTCAAGGTATTTAAAAATTTATAAATATTTTTGGAATTTCTCTAAGCAAATTTCTAACCAAAGATTAAATTCCACGAATTCGATTGAAAGACCGTAGAGAAATCCTACTGCATATTCTACTCCATTTAAACATACCATTAGTGAAAACCAAGTTTATTATTACTTCTGAAGTCATACAACTATCTATTTAAGTAACACATAAATAAAAAAAAATATAAAAAATTTCTTATGAACTAAAAAAAAATAAATAAATTACCAATTTTTTTAAAGTAAACTTTAAATCCTAAAACTGATGCCACCTAACGTCCACAGTAATGAAGACTATCAATGATAAAAATAGTAAACTGTTTTGCCGATTTCTTATAATATTTAATATAAATTTTAAACTAAAAAAAAAAAAAAAAAAAATAATATGAATGAAAATTTTCCAAATAATTTATTATTAATGTTCTATCTTAATGAAATTTGTTTAGAAACTTAAATTTAAAATCACACATATCATTTTCTACATTACCAACAATAAAAATAAATTATTATAATATATTTTAAATTATAACTAATAAAAAAAAGAAATTAATATTATAATTTATACAATAAATAATTCAATTTTGTACAAAATTACTATTTTAAATATAACAAATTTACAAATATCGAATATCGAGCATTCAATTGTTTACTGGTTGTTGATGTAATAGAATATTTGACAATTTCCGAAATAAGAACAAATTTAAATTTGAAATTTAAATTTTAAATATTGATATGCAAAATACTCATACAAAAAATAAAAGAATTCAAATTATGTGCCACTGTTCCCGAATGATGACGAATTTGATCATGCGTGTAGAACAAGTTGCATACCGTACGGAATTGAATATAATTTAGCAGTGAATAGAAGTGAGACGACAGTAAGTGCATAGATCACATTGAAAGCGGATAATAAATCATCTTCTAAGAAGATTACAGTATTAGAAAAATGATTGAAATAAACATGTGTTATATAAAAAACGATAATATCAATAAAATGTATTGTTCAACGCAGCAAATGCTTAGACATCAATTTCAACGCATAATTCTTCATGAGAGGATAATGATACTTTATTCGTACGTCATCAAAAGTAATTTTGTACATTCTCAGCAAAAAGAACGAACTTAATAGTTCTTTTAACTTGACGTATATGTTTGAACAACTGTATTAAATATTCACGTTATTTACTCTGGCAAGGTAACAGAACAAAATAAATATTAAAATATTAATAAAATACGATAAGAAAAATGAATACTTTGACCTTACATAATTCTTTAAAAAAAATGTTATTCTTATCTATAACACTTCTAGAAAGAGAGAAGAGAAGAAGATAGTAAAGAAGAGAGAAAGAGAGACGTCTCCAAACCTGTCGAAACATAGCTGCCTTTCAGGTACAACAGTGGTGCTCAAATCCTACATAAACGTGAAAGAAATACAAACTGAATTCTAAATATTTCTTTAATTAAAATTAATCAAAATATAAGAATCGTATTATTTTAATTTTATTTCAAATAAATAAACTAAAATATTGAAGATTTTTATTTAATTATAATTATAAATGAAATACACAATTTCAGTAATTTCGATATTCTACTTGCAACCCCTTTGATGGGATCGAAATTCTTCAATTGCGCACCACTGAACTAAAGGGCTGTCGTCTTCCATTCTATTTTATTTAGTTGGGACGTCAGAGTATAACTAAAAATAGTGGTGGGAGTGAGAATACGTGTAAGAAACGAAAGGAAAGCACCGTATACGAGAACTCAGTCTCTTTTATTAACAAAGAGACTCCAAGTTGCTAACAGCATGCTGCGGCAGTACATAGTCACGTGTCTCCTTCTTTTACTTCTATTTGATCCTAGTTTTGGGTGAGTAATACGATTTATTTGCAACTGTAATGTTTAAGTTTCTAATTGTTATATAACGTAACATTGTAAACTTTAATCCGAGAGATGATCATTTTATTTTTACGTCATCATAATGTAGAAATAATCGACCTAGAAAATTATATGCAAGTCCCGTTATTCAATCATAGATACACTAACATTAACTAATGTATTACGCGATAATTCTTCGATATTATATTTATAAATAAAGTGTAATATGTATATATTTAATTTATACGAGTACTGAAAAAAAAGAAATATATTTTAAAATAGGAAATGCATGATAGGATAGTGCGAATAATATATCATTTCATTTATATCGTAGAAAATAAAATATTCACTTAAATGAAATTGTCTACCTAGGAGACGACGTTCAAAATGCCAAAATAAAGAAAAAGATTCTCATAACTTCGACGTATTAATTTTCACTCAACACTGGCCACAAACAGTGTGTTACGTATGGAAGGAAAAGTCTGAATCGCATGCCTGTGCATTACCCAAGAACGACGAATGGTCCATTCATGGAATATGGCCAACAAAGTATCACACCGTAGGTCCGAATTTTTGTAATCAATCTTTGCCATTTAACGCGAGTGCTTTGGATCCGATAAAAAGTGAATTGGAAGAAAAGTGGATCGATGTAGAAAATATGAACGATACGTATTCCTTTTGGCGTCACGAGTGGATCAAGCATGGCACATGTGCCGCTATACTTCCAGAATTAAATACTGAATTCAAATATTTTCAAAAGGGACTCGAATTATTGAATATTTATGACATGAAAGATGTTCTTGGAAAATGTAACATTCTACCTGGTAGCAGTTATGCGGTTCAAGATATTTTCAATGCAATTAAAAAAATTGTTGGGACGACACCAGAGATAGGATGCGTGCATAACAAGGTAGGTGAACATATTTTTTTAAGGATGAAAAAGTTATTGTAATTTTATAATTAACGAATCGTGCCATTTTTTAAAGGAAAAAGACGAAGCATATATTTTCGAAATTAAAATCTGCTTCGATAAAAATTTACGATTGGTTGATTGCGATGGTATTAGTGGATACCCTTCTGAGACTTGTAAGAATTATAAGCAAGTAACATATCCTGGTATTGTACCATCGTATTATAACGTGATACAAATATAAAAATTTTAAGACTAAATCTTCGATAACTGTAAATGGAATAATCACATAGTACAAAAATGGAAATTCAGCTTAGGCTGTGACTCAGAAACTATAAGTTGATATATACGAATATATCATGAATCATTGAAATTACTAATTAACAAATTATACAAATTATTAAATCATTGTATAAAAGAAGAGATAATATTTTGATGTGATTTACAATAAAATACGTATACAATATTTTCAAACGTATATTTCCTGCTTCCCACTCAATTTTTCTTAATTATAGCATTTTTGAAAACTAAGTAATGAAAAACTTATCTGCAATCTTAAATAATCAACGCATATTAAAAGAATTTCTTTTATATAGCACTTAATTGCAATTAAATTGCATGCTTAGAGATAATGTAACTGCTCATTGTTTGCATTCTTATTATTAAAATAAAAATAGAAACCACTCAACACGATGCAGTCTTTTTTTGAACGATTATAACTGCGGAAGGCACCAGCCCTAAAAAAATCCAGATAAATAAAACAATTCTAAGATAAGTCAAGTAAATTGATTTCAAACACGACATACCTAAAACATCTAATGGTACATCATAATCCTCCTCTGTGAATACTTTTTTAGGAAAGTTTGTCATTAAATTAAATGCTCCACTATCATCCGTTCGATTCATTTCAACAAATAATCTAACGGCAGATAACTGTTCTTTGCTTCCAAAACTTTGCGTTAGGGTACTTCCATTTGTAAGTCTAATCTGAAGAATATTACATGAGATTGTAAAGAGAATAATCAAATATCTTTTTACTTCTATTTTTTACATATATCTATTTATGATTACCTGTAGCTTAGTTTCGCTGTAATCTTTTCTGTGATGAGTTGATGTAGAAGAGGACGATGATAACAATGAGGACGTTGATACAGAATTTGTAGTTGGATTGTTTTCAGCAGCAGCTTTTGCACGTCTTGCAGCTTTGTCTGCTTCAATCTGCGCTTTGACTTTCTGCCTTGCAATTACTGCTTCTTCTTTTTCTCTCTTCCTTTGTTCCAAAATTTTCTTCATTTCTAACTCTTCTAATCTATGATTATTAAAAATATAAAAATGTTAAAACTAAGTCCTACTAAAGATCTACTTAAAACTCTGATTCTATTAGCGTAACATCTTACTTCTTTCTTGCCTCTATCATTTCTTTTCCAGATTTTATTCTATTTCTCTCCCTTTCAAATGCTTCCTTCTTACTTTGTTCCTCTCTTTCTTTTCTCTTTTGTCTTAATTTTTCATCCAACAATTTCAATTGTTCTTTCTTCTCTTCTTCGGTAAGTGGTTTCTTTTCTTCTGTACTTTCCGAGAATTTATCGTGTCCAGACCTTGTAGCATGAAATTCAACAGCTACACAGCTGTTAAAAAGCTTTCCACATCTATAAAATATTTAAACATGACAACGATAATGAACAATTATAATAAATAAGAGTGTGACTAACATGACTAACATAATATAACAATGTGAAAAATTGTGAATATGAAATTAGTCAAATTACTTAATGAACAATAAGTGAAAAACCATGTACCTACATATCACATTTCATAGACTTTGCAACTTCTGTCGTAGATACTTGTCCACCGGTACTAGCATTACTATCTTGTGCTGGAGTATCAGCTACAGAAGCTGGTACACTTTCAGCAACAGGAGGTTCAGGTGAAGGTTCAGCTTCATCACCATGAGCCAAAAGCCTTGTTAAATAAATTCAATATTTTCATTGACATGAACAAATAAAATAACAATTAAATAATAAATAAATAATGACAATCAAACAAAATAAACTTTTACCATTCCATTGCTGGGACTACGCCATTGTTTCCTGTAATTTCCAGGGCCTTTTCGCTATAACAAAACATAATGTAAACTAAAGAGGTTAACTTTTGCCGCTTGAACTAATTAATTCGAAACTTACGCTTTGGATATACTGAAACCCATGTCCACAAGCATCTTTATATCTGTCGTCGACATTTTTTTAACGTTTATTTCAACGTTAAATTAAATTATTAATCAGTTATGAACCTTTTTCAAATCTATTTGTCTGAACGGAATCTAATTGTCACGTCGAACCGACGCGCTCTCTGTACGATGTCTCCTAACCAACGCAAACGTCACCAGAAGTTAATGTATGTCTATATCTATATATATAGAAATATATATAATATGGACCGTCTATTTTGAAAATGGTGTAAGTCCATTTTCTTTTGTTTCGTAAAAATTAAAGATTTTCATATCAATGATTACTCAATTTCTTTTACCGACCAATTTTAAATTATACAAAACATAGGCATTTTTTAAGAAGTTAAATATTAACTAGTTATCAATAAAAAGTGTACATTAAATTAAGCATTAGTTACGTGATATCTTTTTTTTTTTTTTAAATGAACTGACACCACTTTCAAAATAAACTGTCCATATATGTTGTTTTCGTATATATATATACATATGTATGCATGCAAATTAAATGTATATTAACAAATACAGAACGAATAATTACTTCATTTTAGTATATTATATAAAAGCATTATAAAATTAAATATATATAATTAGTTTTATTGTAATTATTAGATTCTATTTATGAAACCAATTATAAAAAGTATATTATAAAGTATATTCTCTCTCTCTAAAAATATTATATAAAATAATTGAATATCAAAATCTTTTTAAATATTTTATCATAGTTATTACATTTTATTTATGAAAACAAATTGAAAATATATAAAGTGAAGATTTGTCATTATTTATTTTCACATAAGATGTCTACATTCAACAAAAATTAATTTAACATAGATTATTAATATTACTATTATTATTATTAATATAATTATAATTATTATTATTATTAAAATGGGATCTTATGTATTATTTATTTATATAATGAAAACAAATATAAAAAAGGTAAACACAAAGTAGGTTTAAAAATTGGAAAGTAACGCAGAATTAAGACTGTACGTTACATTGTCAGTATAGAAGATTCAAATGTATTCAATTGACACAATGTTATTAAGATAAACTGTGCCTGTGAACATTTCAGGTTTCCGGAATAAGACGCATTCCTAAGATATTTTATATAATAAATGTTTAATCTAATATTCTTGGGAAGCTTTGTCACCCTTTCCGGCTCCACCAGTACCAGTCTTTTTCGGTAAAAGAACTGCTTGAATATTAGGTAAAACACCGCCTTGAGCGATAGTAACACCTGACAATAACTTGTTCAATTCTTCGTCATTACGAATAGCTAGCTGTAGATGACGTGGAATGATTCTGAAAAATAAAAATCAAATATATAAAATAATAATTCTTTGATCTTATGAGATACATAATTTAGTTAAAGTTATGTTATAATAACTGTTTACTCACACAGGGCCAGAAAGTATAGTTTGTGAAATTATATTAAAAACATCAAAGAAAAGAAATTTTAATTCAAGTTCATGAGACTTTGCTGAGATTACATCTTCAAAAATATTGTATCAATTAAAGAACATTGCTAAGGTATATGTATTTATAAAATTGTTAAATAAATATATATACATATAAATACGTGTATAATATACATTAATCTTATAGTAAAATTACCACCCTTATTAACAATAAGATAAAGTAATAGTTTACTTTTTTTTCCTTTTTCTGTAGAAAATGAATTAAAACATAAGAAAATGATTTAAAAAAAAAAGAAAAAAAACATGGAGTACTCTAAGAAAAGAATAAGAGAAACGATAATATAGGAAGATAGAAAAGAGTTAGAATATAGAAAATGTGAAATAGAGGGAGCGAGGGAGAAGAAACAATTATATGCAATAATTTTCGGCGGACCTGGTTTTTTTGTTGTCTCTTGCGGCATTTCCAGCCAACTCGAGTACTTCAGCCGCTAAATATTCCATCACAGCGGCGAGATATACAGGAGCACCGGCACCGACGCGTTCAGCATAATTTCCTTTTCTTAAAAGTCGATGGATTCTTCCGACCGGGAACTGTAGCCCTGCCCTACTGCTACGGGTCTTTGCCTTTCCCTTAGTTTTTCCTAGTAAAATGAAATTATTTCACTTCTAAATTAATCTAATTAATCCATTAATTTCTCATCCCTTATTAAGGAAAGATAAAAGAAAGAAAAGATAACATGCAAATGAATGAGATGAGAAAGTTATAAAACGTTACACGTTATTATGTGTTTTATTGAAGGCGTATACTTACCACCCTTTCCACGACCCGACATTTTTTCACTTTATTTAAGATGATTTCAATCTAAATCACAAGAAAAATGACAGCAAATGCTCGATGAACTTTTTCGAATTACTATGAATCTACTATAAGACTACTTGTACACGATTAGACTGCTAGAGAAAGAATGAGAAACCGTTGCAACTCGTTAAAACTACGACGACAAAAGAGATACGCTGCAGGACGTCAGATTTTTTGGCGGCGACTGTTGGGTCGGTGTTCATTTGCGCGGGAAGACGCTACCGATCGGAAACTGCTAAACAAGCAACCAATAGGAACGCAACAAATGTTCCTACTTGTTTTTATCTTTCCTATATCTTTGTTTATCAATCCGTTTCGTTATAGAAACAAATTTGTAAATTTATTTTATTTCTTTAAATTTGAATTTTCATTTGTTTGTAAATATATTTTTCAAATGTTTTCAATTAATTCTTATTTGTAACAACTATTCGTTTGGCGTCGAGGCTAAAATCGATCGAAGCGCCATCATATCGATTGTAACGAGAATTAAGTGTAAGATATAACATGAAAAATTAATTTTGTGAATGATTATCGTTAACATTTTAATTGTTTATCTTTGTAAACTTTATTATCGTTAATAATGTCTTAACAATAATAAAATTATTATCACTTAATGAAGTATTTGTTTTGTAAAAATTGTGGCGGGAAAATGGTTGCAGGTATGTAACTTAATCTATCGAAGGAACCTGTTTTCTTTAAATCAATAACTGTTCTTCGGTGGGAAGAGAATGCGTGAGAGATTTTCAACGGTATAATTCTAAAGGTCTAGAGTTTTCTATGGAACTATTTAAATCTGGATTCTTCTATTGTATGGTCATGATACGTTTAAGCAATTTGGAAAGGTAAATTAAATTTATTTTTAAAGAATAACGAATATCCTCAAAGAAATATTAGGGGAATCCTTTGAACTATGAATTTTCGCGCCAAAAAATTTGAATTTGTTTTATAGCATAAATCAACTTGTACGTACACTTAACTTATTATATTAATTAATATTTGTTGAACACAGAAATGTTTCAATGAAAAATATTTATTTATTAAATATTCATTCTGATTAAAAACAAAAAAATACAACACGATATATAACAAAACTTTTTTTATAAGATTAATTCCATAAAGATATTGTTTCTAAACAAAATGTGTGTTGATACAAGGAAAATGTGTAATGGGTGATAATAAAGCACACAATAAATTCGTGTTTTCAACAATTTACTCCTAGGCTCGTCCTGGCCAGACTGAGACCGATAGACGCTTTTGGTCTCTTTCTGTTATATAATACATAAAAATAATGATATTTACAAATGTAGGATAATGTTAGGCACTCAATAAACAAAACAATGAAATTATAAACGATCGTCTTATTATATATTTTGAGGGTTACGGTTTTATGATCAATTGATGCACTCAGAGAGCAGAGCTAGATAAGTTAAGGATACCAAAGTCAATTGGAGGGGATAAGGGTTTTAATTATGACGTGTTGTTAAATAAAAATATTTTTTTTCTTCGTCTGCTTTTGCAATTTTTTAATCACATTCAAATAGTCATTTGAGACATGTCCGATTAGTGTGAACGCGGAATGTTGGATTATCGGGTAATCAAGCATTTTATTTTATTTTATTTTATTTTTTGTGGAATGTGCTCGCACAAAGTCTCACGTTCTTTCTTTCCTTTTAAATTAAGTCACTTTACCTAAGTACCTCGTGGTTGTATTATGTTAACTTTCATCGTATTCGCTGGCCTTCAAGTTATATATATACCATAACTCGTGGACATCGAAAGGAAGGAGTTTTGAAGTACGCTGATTTTTTAAATCAAACGCATTTCCATTTTGTATTCTATGAATGTCCGCGGACTAGAAGTTATCGTGAACTTTTATTAAATTAAAATTGACCGCGTGATACTATTTCCTGAACGTTTCTCATTATTATTATTATTATTATTATTATTATTATTATTATAATTATTATTATTATTATTATTACTATTATTATTAATATTATAATTATTATTATTATTGTTATAATTATTATAATTATAATTATTATTATTATTATATTATTATTATTAATATTATTAATATTATTATTATAATTATTATTATTATTGTTATTATCTAATTCATTGTGATCGCAGTCTATTTGATATATTAACTTAATTAATATGGTAAAATTTTATCTATCACCACGCACGTGATATTTATTGTTTAAATTGTACAAAAAAAAAAAAAGAACAAAAAAACAGTGAAAATAATACAAAAAAAAAGAAACCCAAAAGAAGATTAAAGTCACGATCTACACTTGCAATGATTTATTTTTTTTTTATTTTTTTATTTTTTATTTTTTATTGACATCACCAACTAGTCAGGTGAACGAGTATATGTCCTTCGATCCTATGTCCCATTTTTGATCCATCATCGCTACTACATGTTTTTATTTTTATTTTCTCTCTCTTTCTCTCTTTCTCTCTCCATCATTACTGTTTTCGATTTAACTCGACATTAAAGTCCACATTACTCAGAATAAAATAAGTTACACGATTTATCTATTTCTCATTAAAATAGTATGTGTGGTACAAATTATAATTATTTATAGTAGAGTGGAATAAGAGCCGTTAGCCAGAACTATAGAAAATACTAGAATTTTTTTCAAGTTCTTTTCTTTTTTCTTTTTCTTGATATTTTTAAGCTTGCATATTCTTTTCAGTTTTTGTATTTTGTTCTCTAGTTCTTTTTTTTCCGTTTTCTTGTTCTTTTATTTTTCTTCAATATATATATATATATATATAGATCATTTTACACACGCTGATATGGATTCTTTGTTAGAATAAAATGTTAATTTATCTGCCCTTAAATACAAATGTTTCTTTTTTTGAAAATTGTTCTTTAGTCGAATACACCCTTTGGATAAACGACTACAATGATGCCGCGTGTGATTTATTTTTTATCAAGGATTCCGCATTGATTAGTCGAATTTTTATCGTGAAACGAGACTTAAAATTTCTAAAATTTTGGTCAATGTAACCCTTCTGCTTATTTCTCTTTATATTTATCTACATACTACACAATTTGTAAGGTATGTCGAATGCCAACGGCCCTTAACCCGCCGATAATATCACAGATGAATGAGTTTCCGTGTTGTGCGTCATACATCGCTACCTAAGAGTCCTAACAAGTGCATTCATTCTCTCGATTTTTTCACTTAGCACTCGTTTCTCAGAATCAAGTGCTGTCCTTGTTGATAAAAGTTCATATATCCTTCGCTCGAGTTGTACTGTTTCCGATCGCAATGCATTTGATTGCGCAGCCAATCTTGATGTTTCGCTCGTTAAAATTTTTCTCTCCAATACTTTTTCTAAAAAAAATAATGAACGACTGTATTTTAGTATACAAATGTATAATATTCGGAGTTGGTGCAATAATAATTACAGTTTTTCTTTTATTTAACCTCTTAAGGAACAATTTTTTTTTTTTTAACTGACAAAAAAGAATCAGTTTCGGCTAAACGTAATACAACTCCGCTCGAGTTAACTCGAGCGTGTTACTTAAGGGGTTAATTATGGAATAATAAAAGCAAATTTGAATGAATTCCTTGTAGTACGAGTTTTTGATACCTTTCGAATACTCTCTGTAGGCCAGCATGATGTCTTCGATACCATTCCACCTTGGCTTCTCTTTCTTTTCGCTATGTTCATCGGTATTTTCAGAAATGTCTATGACTTTGCTGTATTGCTTAACGCCATTTTCGCCAGGCATAGGAAAACTTGGATAATACATAGAAACGATATTCGGTACCAGAGGTGGAAGAGGAGGTGGTCGTTCCGGAACATGCTTAACTTTTACTTTATCCAAAAGTCTCATCTTCTGAGGTGGCTTCGGCAAAGGTGGAGGATCTTTCGAGTAGACTTTAGCAATTCTTTCGCAATAAACGGTCACAGAATTCGTGCTCTTTCGTTTCTTACGATCCTGCAGAACATATTGCCACGTCGCTTCGGCTTCTGAAATTGTTATTTCATGAAAAACTAATAAAAAGAAATTAGATTTTCAAAGGATATAAATTGAATTACTTACCGTCTCGTTTGTGCGGTGGCATAACATTGAGACCTATCGTTCTAAGGAAACCAACTTTTGGTTCGAAATCCGGCGAATGTAATAGGACATCCGGATGTTCACGTGGAATCGGTAACACCGATTCGATTGTAGTTTCGGTTTCGAGAGGTGGTTCCGGTGGATCTGGATTTAGTCTGTATCTCTTTTCAACTTTGCACAACTCGATTTCTACAAAAACGATAAAATAGTTATTGTTAGTTTTATTAGAAAAATAAAGAAGATTTAAACTGTTATCAAAGTTAGAGTTACATTTAAATGACTTACCGTTTCTGGTACTTAAAGTTGTTAGTCCAAACATGGCAAGGAAGGACAACTTCTTGCAGGAATATTGCAGCTTTGCTGGGGGACCCTTAATAATCCAAAGGTCCATCTCCTTGTTGTCTTCCTCGCCTTCTGAATCGGAACTACAAGTAATCCCAGCGTTTCTATCTCTTTTTCTTTTCCGTCGCTTTTCAGCCAAATCCAACGACGATGTCAATTCTTTTGGTTTTTCCGGTATGGCGAAAGATTGCTCGTTGTTACTAGCCGTCTCCTGTTTGGCCAAAGCCTTACTCACATCGGGCACGTTCAGTACAGCTGGTTCGCACTTCACGGAAATCTCAGTCAAATTATTGCACTTGTCGGTAAAACAAAACGCAGTTTTTAGCTCGTTGTTCGAAAAATTCAAAAGTTTTTCTTGATATTTTGGTATCTGGAGGAGAACGTTTGAAACGTTTTGACATGTTCGTAATACCTCCTCAGACTTGATGCTTTGCATTAAGTGACTCGTATCAATAGGCTTCTGCGCGATCTCGCTTATACTGAACTTAAAACTCGGTTGAAACGGTAATGTGGACATTATGTTCGGGTCATTTTGAGATTTTTGCTGTTCAACATCAGGTCTGTTATACTCTTGTTTCTCATTTTGATTGAATTCCGCCGGATGAAAAGGTAAAATCGGCAGTCCCTTTCCCTGTTCATAGTTCAAATGTGGAACTAGGGGTTTCTCCTGTAAAATATTTGATACTATGTGATTCTGTTTCGTTGGTTGTTGCTGTTGTTGTTGCTGTTGTTGTTGCTGTTGTTGTTGCTGTTGCTGATGTTGTTGTTGTTGCTGTTGATGGTGATGTTGCTGTTGTTGTTGCTGCTGCTGCTGTTGTTGCTGCTGCTGCTGTTGCTGTTGTTGTGGTTGTTGTTGTTGTTGCTGCTGCTGTTGCTGCTGCTGTTGTTGTTGCTGCTGTTGTTGTTGCTGCTGTTGTTGCTGCTGCTGTTGTTGTTGTATTTGCTGTTGTTGTTGTTGCTGTTGTTGCTGCTGCAGCTGTTGTTTGCTGTGAATCTCAGTTGTATTTTTTTCATTACTCGCATTGTGTTTGTTCTCCTTAACAACGACAACATCCATGTTACTTTTATGATGAGTATTTGTATGATTACTAATTTTTGGAGTGTTGGATGCAACACAGTTACCGTTGCCATAACTATTACTCATCTGGATTTGAACTTTATCATTGGATGTACAATTAACTAGACTCAACGGCGCACTCTCGTTTCTCGGTGGTAAGAGTTGCGTCGTTTGTTGATACTCTCCAATAGAATAGGAATTTTGTTGTTTGCTATTGTTCATATTGTTAACAATGTTTACGTTATTATTTGTGATATTTCCACCGTTACCGCTCAACGATTGTATGCTCATTTTGTTCGACGAATGATGCTGATGTTGATGCGTCGGTGTTGAAAAATGCGGTGGCTTGTATATATTCGACAAATGAGGAGGGACAGGTATGTGGGGATGATGGAATTGAGGTGAGTAAGAAATTGGTTGGGAGATCGTTTGTTGAAGATTCGCCGGTTTGCCGTTATCCAATGATGAATTTTCTTGCACCTGTAGTTGACTAACAACAGACGCAGATGTTGTAGATGTGCCTGCTGATTTCAACGTCGGTTCCTGATGATTTATTTGATTAGCTATACTGTGATTGTGACAGTTTATCGTTGGTCTCTGCTGTGGTTTCACACTAGACCGGAAGGAATCCTCAAATGGTCTGACAAAGGCTGGCTGTATCGTCGTTGAAGAGCTCGTAGTTGTTGTGGTCGTGGACGGTACAGTGGTGGTCGTAATTGAAGTTGTGGTCGTTGTTATGCTCGGTGTACTAGTCGTGGTGTTCGTTGTCGACGCTACCTCCTTGTTTCTAGGTATATGAACACTGTGCAGCAATGGTGGAGACTTGCGCGTCAAGGATACATGATTCATGGAATTCAAGGAGGACGGTGCTGCACCTGGTGTAGGTAAAGTGTGAGTTGCGTGAGTTGTCATTGTATTATTGTTCGATAAGGAATTAATAGTAGTGGTGCAGTTGGTGTTATTACTCGAACGTTGCTGATGCTGCACCGATTGTTGGGTTTGCTGTTGATGCTGTTGTTGATAATATATAGAACTTGTGACCGTGGTCGTCGCGCTACTCATTATCGTGGCTGTATGTTGACTAGAATGAATGGTACTCGACGGCACTGGAGGAAGGTGGAGAGAAGGTATAGAGATGATAGGTGCCAGGGGCATACTTAGTGGCGGTGGTGGCCCTATTACTCCTGCAGTTAAGGATGAAATTGGAGGTATCGAAGGTATAGGAGGTGGACCGATCGGCGCTGTGCTAATCGCCGGAGGAGGTGGTCCAAGATTAAGGGGAGTTAACGTGCTTCCAAGAGGAGGTGGGATTGGAGCGGAACTAACAGAACATATGGAAGCAGAGCCCAGAGATGATGGCCCAATTGGTGCGGCTGGGCTTGGAAAGGGTGGCAAACGAGAATGGTAGATGCTCGCTGCTGCTGCTGCTGCTGCCGCTGCTGCTACTGCTGAAGGATCTGATACTGATGGAGGTGGTGGTGGTGGTTGCGGCTGTGCTTGAGGAGCTGTTGCTTGTACCGTCGACGATGACTCGTCTTTTCTTGACTGATGATGACTACTGCTACCAGGAACAATGCCATTATTGTTGCTTGCATTATTACTGTTTGCACTGTTACTATTCGGCCTGTCTCTGCTGCTCTCCCGTTCACGCTCCCTCTCGCTATGCATCTGAGCCGCTATGGTCGGCTTCCTAGCTGGAACAAATCCCGAACACAGTGCTTGGTAACCCTCCATTCGTCTACCGTTTTATGCTTGAATCTAATTGATCGACCGATTGCCGATTATTTTTGATTAAGTCGCGATAAGAGTCCTAGGTAGTTTGCTTTTTATTCCAAATATTTTCTTTTAAATACGCGAGGAGAAGCCGTTAATAATAATATTCATCTTTAATATATACGATCGATGTACTTTGCTTTTGTTATTTGTTCTATTAAGGCAAAAGTTATATAACATAATTCAGAAGTTTCGCTAGCGCTGTTAGAAACGAGGTCAAATTTAGACTTATTTGTCAAGAAGACGGTACACGATGGTCGAGAGGGTAAAACGCTATATCCTTTTTATGGTACTGCACATTGTTCGTTTATTTCAACTTACCTTAGCGATCCATATTCTCTTTCATTGCTATGGAAGATATTTGAATCTATTCGCTTCAAAGTATTGGGGATGATTTCCGTTAACGATTATTTACAATAAAGATATCTAAAATTACGAATAAATAAAACTATCTAATACGCTGATTATAAAGGTGACGATCGCTAGTCACCATAGTTTAGCCAAGATTAAAAAAGCAATGCCAATGTATTTTTTTATGGATAATGGTGATGACGCACTAATTAACCGATTAAATCCGAATGACAAGAAGTGCATTAACTAACATTATTCGAATCTTCCCCAAAACTGTTTCAGAAAATGATGCGAGGGTCAAGAATTCCAAGTACAATCAGAATTTTGATCAAATTTTTTGCAATGTTTATTTTTCAATTGTAGTCCAAATATACATGTTTACATAATAAATTATATAAAAATGGTATAATTTTGACAAAAGAATATGTGTGATAAAGTTATATACATCGGTGGATTCAGTCAGTATTAGGAGCAACGTGTTTAACTACAATTAAGGGAAATTATTTCGACATTTAGCGATTATTTGCAAAAATTTCTAAAACAGTTGCGGGAACTAATACGCAAGAGTGCATTGCGCCTGAAAAAGTATACATATACATATATAATATGGAGCTTATTGATTAATCAATCGGTATTTTGTCTAATTGTCTCTTGGCACGTATTACAACAAATGCCCTGCTACCTAATTTAAACGAATTAAACATTTCTCGACAAAGGTACATCACCAGATTAGTTAAAAAAAAAAAAAAAAAAAAAAAAAAAAAAAAAAACAGAACAATAAACATTAAGAAAGAAAAAAAAACAAAACAAAAATAAATTAACAACTTACGAAAACTGATGTCACACCACCGATCATTATTTTCGTATTCGTACGTCAAATTTTTTTCATGATTTAGAATTAATAATTATTATAAGAATTTTCTCGAATATATATTTCTATATAAAGATTTTCTAATATGGGACAAAAAAAAAAAC
This sequence comes from Polistes dominula, assembly GCF_001465965.1. The sequence goes on from NW_015148985.1 coordinate 347,134, forward strand.
AAAAAATTATAAATTTGATTAATAGAAAAACAATGTTTAGCATATATAAAAGCAAGACGACAAAAAAAAAATATTATCAGGTAAAATAATCCTAACGCGCGATAACATTAATCTTTTCTTCTTCTTCATCTTCATCTTCTTCTTTCTTTGAACGATAATGAAGAATTCAACAAAAATCAGCCCTTCTTCGATAGGCGTGCACTCTTATGTTTAAGTTTCGCCATTAGCGACGTTTAATATAACTATAAAACGATTAATTATATATAACGAACCTGTAATTGTACATTCAGAGGTCTTATTCGAGTACTACAAAGTGATTTTTTTGGAACATGATATAGACAGTAGGTAACGGCCGACCGAAGGCCGACTTAGGTATCCGTCTTGACATTTAAATTAAACTTAGCCAAAGTTAGCGGACAAAATGTATATGGATAAAGTCTGACTTCGGTCTGCAGTGATAACTGAACAATTTCGCTAAATCGGGCCTTAAGAAATTGATCGCGTTTCAGTCAATCCCAACCCATTTAAAATTGTGTAAAGGTCAGGCAGAAGATGATTTTTTTTGCGCTCTCTTTCGCAAAGAAACGAAGAACAAAAGAATAAAATATGATATTTCTAAAATTTACACTAAAAACGATATCGAGAGAAATCAGGGGCCATCTAAAGGTTAAAACTGTTTTTTTTTTAATGAATTTTTTTTGTGAAAAACATTTTTTGATGAATTTTAACATAAAAAAAAAAAGAAAAAGAAAGGATATAATATTAATTAAAAAATAAAATAAAAATTAAAAAACGAACATTAGATTTAACTGGGGGATGATCGTCGAGACTGTATATGTGTGTGTGTGTGTGCGCTTACCTAAAAAATATCAATCTAAATCTCCATATAAGAAACAATTAACTATGACTATATTATTTTCTTTTATTTTTCTCGTTTAATTATATTTATATATCTAGATTAAAATTAGAAGCGTAGTATGTTTTCTTTTTCCTCGTTTCTTTCTGAAACTTCTGTCACAGTCAAATGTATTCTACAACGACTTCTCCTCGCTTAGATTCGTCAGTTTCTTCTTCATTGAATAATTTCTTTTCTTTACGCACGATTAAATTTTATTTTATTTTTATTTATTTGTTTTTTCTTCTTCTTTTGTTTCGCAGTATATATATAGGACTTTATTTTTCGTTCTTTTTTTTTTTTTTTATTATTCTTCTTTCATCATTTACTCGATAATTCTTGTACTACGTTATACTAACAAAAATTCTTCTTAAAATTGATAGAACGATCGCTTGGCACCGATATATTATACTTTATGTAATATATTTTTCTTTTTTTCAATAATATTAATCAAAATGTTAAAATAAATTAGAATAATAAAGTGAATGTTTGAAAGGATATGACTCCACAGTTTTTTTGAACACCTACGATGATGATGATGATGATGATGTTTTAGAGACAATAAACAAAAATTAAAAACAAAAAAAAAGAACGAAAACTAAAACAAAAAGAAAACGAGAAGAAACATTGATATATTCGATGATCGTTAAACGCGGTTAGGCTTGGGATTAGAAGAAGAGAATGATAGAAAATAGTTTAACAAAGATAGAAAGATTAAGATTATTATACCAGAGAGGAAATTGGATATAAAGTTAAGCATGTAAGGCGAAAGAGAGTAAGTCGCGCAATATTTTTGAAAAGGGGTCGGAGTTTTGGGATTGTTAAGGGTTAGGATCGTATGTTCGTGTTGTTTGTTCATACTGTTCCTTATTTTTGTTCATAGTTATCAATCTATAGTAGCGCCAACGACGAAAAGAGAGGTGTTATCACGCGTTTAATGAGCGGATCTTGGCGATTTCGCGTGACGCTTTCTTTTTAATGAAAGGCTGTGGGGGGTGGAGCGACTCGCTCACCTGCAGTATCGGTGGATGCAGGTGTAGGTGCGGGTACCGGGGCAGAGGAAGCTGTATTTCTTGCCGCTCTTCTCCTCTCTTCCTCCTCTCGTATAGCAGCTTGCTGTTCTCGTGCTTGTCTCAGCCTGTGTTCTTCTTCCAATTTCAGCCTGAAACGAGAAACATTGCTTCGTTAAATTTCAAGAAGGTTTCTTAGAGACACCTTTCGTTTTCAACGAGATTTTGATTAAGGAAACGAGACGTAGTAGTTGATGATAGTAGTAGAAGCAGTAGTAGTAGTCGCACTCTCAGAGTGATGAGAGTGGTTCTTTTTTTTACTTACCGCTCGTGCATCACAGGTGACATCAGTCCCAGCGAAGCAGGTGGGAGCATGTCTGGACTGTATCTTAACCCATAAAGGGGATAGGATGGCAATCCAGGAAATAACGGTGGTCTCAACATACCGCATCGTTCCAAATACAATTGTTCTTCTAACCTGTGAACAATGAAAATCAATTATTTCAATATTTTATTTATTTTTCTCATTGATATAAATTATTATTATTGACTTTTCTACAAAATCGATAGAATATTATTATCGGGTTAATTTTGATAAAGGTATTTACCTATAAGCGTGCTGCAGATGTGGTGGTGGATAGAGACCATGGTGATAAGGGTTATAAGCAGCAGGATCCAAAGCAAAGGCAGGTGGAGCATGGGCAGCATGATGTTCAGGTCGATAGGGTTGAAAACCGGAACGAGCCAACAATTCGGAAGTTGTTGCAGTCACGCTATGTTTGCTAGTTTCAGTAGGTCTGGCAGTCGTCGTGTACAAAGAAGGAACCTCTTCCGGCCTTCGTTCGTGGGACGTTCGTTCCTGTAAATTCAATTATATTTATTATTAATTCAATATATTATATTCAACTAAAGATATACATTATATTCAATAGATTTTCAATATTTAAAATGCAATGTTTCTTTTTCTAATAACTCAAAGAGATTTTCCCAGACAAATAAAACAAACAAACCAAAAAAAAAAAAAAAAAACTGAAGGGAAAAGGAAAATGAAGCTTTGATCTTTCGATTATACCAAATCCGAGCTTCCTTCTTACTCTCTCATTCCAGCAGAATGAACGTTTTCTTCATATTGGGTCATGATTGAAGATTCTCTTTCACTATCTTATATACTTCTCGTCAAAAGACTTTTCGATTTTACATTCTTTTCCTCTAACTCTTAAAGAATATTGAATTTCATAGGAAAAATGATCTCGTTCGATCTTAGAAAAATGTAACCTTTGCAATATTTTTCATTCCTTGTATAAAGATTTTTTCGAAGAATATTAAAAACTCCTCTTTTACTTACTTCTTATCTACTTTCTATTAAAAATTCATTTAAAGTGCTGCTTTATATCCAAACTAGCAAAAGGGAAATAAATTCTTTAACCTTTACAGAAGTATATAACATTGGCCATTGTACAAAGAACTCGATGACGACGACGACAAAGCACTTTCTCGTCGTCGTCGTCGTCGTAAGTTACACTCAGAGTAGTACGTTCACTTTAAACCAGAAAGAAAGAAAAAGAAAAAAAGGGATAAGAAGAAGAATGGACGGAAGTAAGTGTTGTAAAAGAAAAAGGAAAAAAGAAAGAAAGAGAGAGAGAGAGAGAGAGAGAGAGAGAGAGAGAGAAAGATAATGAAAAGAAAAGAGTGGAAGGTCGTAAGAAGCGATCACTCACCTTGGCAGGAGAAGGACCTCTGACCAAAGGAGGTGGAGCCCGATTCTTGGGACTGGCACGAGGTTCCTCTTCTTGAGGAGCCGGTCCTGCTTGTTTCGCTAGGTTTCTCAAAGCCGCGGCGAAACTTCTGTTATTCTGTTGACCACCTGGCCCGGGTCCCGGAGTATGACCCTGAGGTAGAACGCCGGAACTGGGTCTGTGGGATTTGCCAATAGACGTTGGCTGTGCTTTGGTACTGGCTGGCTGGAGACCTGAAAGAAATCCTTAGGTCAATCACGAGGTCACTGTTATATACGTTACTGCTGTTCTTTTTAGAAAGGAATATATATATATATATAACTAGTATAGAAAAAAAATTTATAACGTCACTTTATTCACAATCAATTTATTTTTTTTTTCTATAAGAAATAATTTAACTGATTGTTAAATAATTAAGAATCGTTAACGCAAAGTTATAAACACGTGCATATGTATGATGTACGTATGTATGTATTATAAATACTTATACAGTGAAATTGCTTTTCAACGGAAATTGAACGCTTACAGCGTGTCCATTAAAATTATTACTACTTTCAAAGAAATTGGTTAACCGCAATTACTCTACGGATACAAATGAAGATAAAAAAAAAAAAAATAACTAATAACAAAAAAAAAATAAGAAGGAAATTATTTATTCTAACAGAGATGATCATACATACATACACACATCTATATATATATAAATGAGCGTGCAACACGTTTTGTTCGATTGACGATAAAATTACGATACCAGGATATGTCTTTGAAATTCTAAAAAGAATAATACATGCAATTGATATTTGCTCAAGGTAATAGCCTTGTAAATAATACGATAAGTAATCGATCGATATCAATTTACATATGTGTATTTTTTATTCTGATCAATAACTGTCGATAAGATTGCTAATGAAAAATATATATGTGTGTGTGTTACCAAGTACAAGTTTTTTATATAAATCCAATACAATTACAGAGAGAAAGAAAGAGAGAGAGAGACGACGACGACGAAGACTTAGTAAAATTTTAATTATTCAATTTTGCATGTAAACACGCTCGTCTTAGATTTTATTGACGTATAAGAATAATGAGAAAATTATTTATTATGAATGTATATGTATATGTATGTCTAGTATTATAGACGACGAGTAAAGTTACGGTGTGTTCGGTCACGATCGAGGATTATATATGAATTTCTTGCGAGATCGTAGGTCGAGTTTGTGTTGACGCGACCCGCCAAAGAGGTCAACCGGTCGAGGTCGCCATTGTCGATGATTAATTGGAGAACGAGCGTTGTGAGGTAACGAGAGAACAAAAAGAAAAAAACAAATTAATACGTTGAATAAAAGAAAAAGAAAAATACGAGGAGAATAATAAATAAAAAGAAAAAAAGAAAAAAAGAAAAAAAGAAAAAAAGAAAAAAAAGGAGATCAAGAGTTGACAATTATCGTTGATCATGGCAAACGATTTTTCTTAAGTTAACATTGAAGTCTTTGAAAATAAAAATAAAAATAAAAAAAAAATAAAAAAAAGGAAGAGGTGAAAAAAAAATAAAAATAAAAAATTAAAACATGCTACTCGTTATGGAATGAATGATAATGCATAAGAGAAGGAATAATCCAAATGGTGTATAGTATAGGCGTTAATGGATCGACGATAAAATGTCGGCGGTGTCACGCGTGCGTGAACGTTTCATTAATTTGTATGACTTTAACATAAATTAATTGCCACCAAGAGGACGGCTAGCGCTCGTTATACGCACCAGACAGGGATTAGTTATGAACAAATGTATTCGGGATGGCCGCGAATTGCATATACACCTATATACACACATCCATAAATACATAAATATATATATATATATATATATATATATATGTATCTCTTTCTGTGTGTGTATGTTTTGTGTGAACATACTCTTTTTGCAACAAATTTCGCAGATATCTTTTGGAAGATCAATGAACAACATAGGATACATATATTATATATGAAATATTATAATAATTTTGAACTGTATTACTAATTTTTTAATGATCGTAATAATCAATAATTATGAATAAAAAATAAAAGAAAAAAAAATAGAATAGTGGAATATTTTATTTATAATTATTTATATTTAAATTTATTTATATTATATCATATTATTATTGATTATACTAAAATAGTATTACTAGAATAAGTACGTAGTCTTTTTTATCAATTTATTTATTTATTTTTTTATTTATGTATTTATTTTTGATTGTTCTTATCCAGATAGATTATAGAAATAGGAAAGAATATAAGAGAAAAAGAAATACAAAATAAAAGTAGAAACATTGCTACTCGGCCGATTCTTTGTTTTGGGGGGGTTGTTTTGCAAAAAGAAACGACAAAGGGGTAAGAAGAGGTGAAGAGAATCTCTTTGGCGTGTGTCGCGAGAGAAAACGTTCTCTCTCTTATCTCCCAAAGTTAAAATGAGAAAATAACAGGGAGAGAATGTCCGACCGGCTCGTTCCTTTCGAGAAGAAGGGGTGGCTTTCGCCCTCCATTCAATTCCTCATCAGGAGAGTGCACACACACGCCTCCTCCACCACCACTGGCGTCGTCTTTTTCTTCTTCTCTTGCGGATGTATTATATCCTTCTCTCACCCCCGTTCAACTTTACCCTTACCCACCCCTGCCTGCTTGCTGCTCTCTCTTCACGTTCTACTATTTTTCTCTTTCTCTTCTATCCACCCTTTTCTTTTTTTTTTATGCTCTTTTTCTTTTGCTCTAACTCGATCCTCCTCGACTGTCTTTCTCTTTCTCCCTAAAGTGCTGCTGCTGCTGCTGCTGCTGCTCGCCTCAGAAACGCAATTTCTTTTCATCCGCGTCCCCACCACCACCACCATTACTACTTTTTCTCGATGTATTATACTACTACACCCGGGTACTAGTGTCTACTAGTTTTCTATCTTTGTTTCGTAACATTTAATCTCTCGGGATGAAGAGAAAAAGATACGGAACGAGTAGGTGGTACGAGAAACACTGGAGAGTTAGGGTGAGGGAAGAAAGGAATTTGTAAAAGAAAAAAAACTATTACAGGATTACTATACTATTATTGGACCTTCTTGTAAGATATTCTTGTAGATAAAAGAAATCTTTTTTTCTTTTCTTCTTCTTTTTGGTTTATTAAAAGTAGATATCATTATTCGCAAAAAACCATTATAAACTTTAGGTATTAACCGATAGAATAACCTTTTTAGTTAGATAGAAGAACCTTCTTCTTCTTCGTAGTCGTATAGTCGGCCCTTCTTCTCTTCGTTATAACGAGGATGTGAAAACGTGCATGGTGGTTGCGACAAGGTAAAAAAAAAAGAATAAAAAGGTGAATATATATATATATATTTGACGCACCCAGCGAGAATACAGGAGTAGTAGCAGTAGTAGCAGCAGCCATGCTAGGACATTTACTAACACGAGCAACACATCCTCGTTGCCGTGGGTATCACGAACTCTGGGGCTTGGGTTGACTCTACGCCGAGGTCTGGAGGATTCAGAAGGGTGTAACGGGGGTGGTGTTAAGCGGCTTACAGTCTGTTACCATGGTAACACCACACCACTAAGACAGGAAGAGCCTGAATCCAACGCGTTGCAGGCCCTGTGACCCTCAACGTACCCCATCAACGACGCAACCGAACAGAGAGAAAGGGAGAGAGAGAGAGAGAGAGAGAGAGATGGGGGTGGTAGTTGGGAAGAGAGGGAAAGAGAATGTCGGGAAATGGAAGAGGGGATGAAAGGGAGTATACATGGGCGGAGGGATTACGCCACTAACTCTGTTTTTACACCAAAGTGTTTTCACCGAGAGCTTCCGATGTATAAACCGCAGCTTCGGTGTGCTCGCTATAACGAATTTACGTCCTACCGCGAAACACGAGAATGAGAGAGAAAGAGAGAGAGAGTGAGAAGGGTATAGGAGAGTAGTAGTCAGAAAATTCTCACTCCTATATACCCTCTGTCTTTTACCCCTCTAGGGCACACAAACGGACTTACGCGTAATTAGATAATTAGTACGTCAAATCCTCAAAGTTGGGTTTTGCCTTTCGATCGATTTAGTTTGAAATTTATGTATGTGTGTATGTATATATTATACATAGATATCTTTTTTTTTTTTTAATACTTTTTTTTTATTTTTATTTTATATTTCTTTTTTCTGTAGCCAAAAAAAAAACCCTGGTAATATTTTTTCGCGTAAACGGGGCGCAGTAACCGTAAGCTCCCCCATTTTTCTCGCAAGAGTTGAGATATTTTTAATAAAATACAACGTATGCGCGATCACATGCACCACCGCGTTTGACATGCACGCGCATCACAACCCTCCCTCCCCTTCTTCACCCTTCTCCTGCACTTTCCAGGCTCTCCTCTCAAAACCTCTGGGTTTCGTATTTCGCATACTTTATTACTTTCGGTAAATCCGTTGGTTGCAATGAAACGTCGCAAAAAATAAATTTCATTGCGAATGATGATATTGCAAAATGCAATGCTGGACCCAACTCCCTTTTCCCAACTCAGTTTTATTTTCACAATTTTAAAATAAAAATATAGATTTAGATAAATATATTAGGCCAAGTGTTACAGAAAAAGTTTGCGATGTTAATCGAATTTAGAAAATAAAAATTCATTGAGTTTATCTACCATATTTATTGAGTTCTTCTACCATGGGTTACAAATTTACAGGAAACTTGGGTATATCATTTGAGAGGGGGTGAAGATGAAGGGTAAGAAAAACCTCTTAAAAATCTTCTTCCAAATTAAATGCATTTTCAGATTTTCTCGTTTCATCATCAAAAATAATTATATTACATTCTTGGCCAATATAAAAGTACAAATTTATTACGTCGTATTACGTTCACCTATTGAACTAGTAGCATCTAAGTTATCCTCCAAAACTTCTCTCCTTCCATTAGTTAACCTCGATTAGGAGAAGAAACAAGAAGACCAAGGAGAACAGAATCATGCACGATAAGAGAGACAAACTCGAATAACGTGTAGGAGTTCTCAAACTACTTAAGAACACGAATACCCCTACTACCAATCCCTCCCTCTAACACCCCTTCACCCCTAATTGTTATCTTTATGCAATGAATGTAGATTAAACGCAATGTAATTTATTTATATTTTATCTCTTTACATTTTAACGTCACAATTTTAAACGATACTTTGTATTGCAGATTTTCGTATAAACAATGTATCGTTAACTACACGTGTATTGATACATAACATATATAT
>NW_015148985.1:356093-375935 GCF_001465965.1 Polistes dominula
TATATATATATATGTATATGTATTTATTTTAATTGATGCTACTACTACTTCGTCGTTGATATTTGTAAATTTACAATTTATTTGTCGGAATATGTAATTTTTAATGCACGATAATCAAAATTCGTTTGAAAGAGTTTCAAAATACGCGTTCATGTTACATTATACATATATGCACATATGAAAATAAATCAATAAGTGCTAACAGTACACACGATTTTATATGCAATTTTATACAGATCTTTTTCAATCCTGTGTTGCGCAGTGTCAACTTTTATTTGATGGGTGATTAAAATAGTTTCAAATTTTATAATTTAAAATAAAGATTAGTTATATATTAGCAAAGAAAAAATTATACTATATGATTAATTTTAAACATATAATAATTAAACAAAAAATAATAATTAGTATAACATATAATATAATCTTTTATATTGTATAAAATTTTATACAATATAAAAGAATATATAAAATGAATTTAAAATAATTTATAAAATATATTTGAAGTTATTTATTTCACGAACAAATATAAATTATTAAAATAATTTAACGTGAAAAAATAAATAGTAATATGTAAAATATATGTTAAATGATATATTGTAAGGAAAAACTGAAAACTATTAGCAATTTTTTTTTTACTTTGTTAAAATAAAGAATATTTATCTATTTGTATTCTTATCTTCATTTTTCAAGAACATTACAGTTTTTCCTTTTTTTTTTTTTTTTATTCTAAATTTAAACCCGATAATTTAACTTTTAAATTCTTATCAGTACATACTTAGTGTTATTATATTTTATTACTTTATATTTGTATTATTTTTTGTTATTTATTATATTTTATTATTTAACACTCAGAATGCAAGAATGCAAATATATATATATATATATATATATATATATATATATATATATATATATATTTTAATTAAATTATAAAATTGACAATATATTTAAGCAAAATAAAACATTCCATTTAAAATTAAATTAAATTGAAACAACCCATAAAAATTAATAAATATATTTGTAGACATATCTAATTAAACTTGGACGTCAAACATGAGTGCCTTAATGTATAAATAAAACATAATTATATAAAATGAACCTAATCAATTTTCTTATCAAATAAAAAATAAGTCTACAATCGTAATAAAAGAAATAAAAAGAAAAAATCTTATAATAATAAATGACAAAACTAGATAGGCGTGTTAACTATCATCACCATCACCACCCACCAACACCATCAGTGTGTATAACCTGTTGACGAAACGGAATCGATCGTGGCGCGTGCTTCCTTTCCATTAAACGATCCTATCCGAAGCTCTTCGTATTATGGATACATATACTAGTACATATATATATATATATATATATATATATATATATATATATATGTTTGTGTGTGTATGCACATTGTAAATACATAGATGTATATAGGCAAAACGAGTCATCTCGTAATTCCCCCACCGTTTTGCTGCTAGTGATGTTATATTCTCCCACTTCTATGTTTGCCAATGACACTGTGTGCGAACGTGAACAATCGGTGGTTGCCACGCAATCTTCCACCATTTTTGATGTTACACAGAGGGTGGAAAACAGAAAGAGAGAGAAAGAAAAAGAGATAAATGCGCCTGCGTGTAAAACTTTGCGTTGACAAAAGAGAACGAAAAAGTGAACGAGAAAGAGAGAGAGAAAAAATGAGAGAGAGAGAGAGAGAGAGAGAGGGGGGAAGAATATGACCGATCGACATCTGTCCTCCTATAGGACAACACGAATGGCCATTGATTTGAGTCCTTCCAACTTTGAAACGTGTGCCTTCATGTCATTGATCAGCAACCGCCCTATCAACGATCAAGGCCTATTCGTTCGAACAAATAGTGGAAAAACGTTATCATTGTTTTAGAATAGAAAGAGAAAGAAAGATGAAGGATAAAAGAAAAAAAAACTTTACCCCCTCTCCCCTCAAAAAAAAAGAAACATTTACAAGTGAATTATGTTTTAATGTAATACTCAAAAGGGAGTAAAAGAAATTTTGTAAATTGTTATTCGAAACCTGGAAATTAAAACGCGAGATGTGAAAATAATTTCGTTTTACGTTTGAAAATACAAATTAAGATAGAAAAAAAAAAAAAAAGTAGGAACAGTATTCTAAACAACCAACAGCAGGTTTTTGTATAATAAATGAAAATAAAATGAAATATGTGTTAACAATATTGTAAAATACGTACGATTAAATATCTGTTACACAAGTAATATGAAATAAAACGTTGTTTTTAATATTTCATTCTGATAAATATAATAATAATAAAATAAAATAAAATATTATATTTTATTATTATTATTATTATTATTATTATTATTTTTTTTTTTTTTACATAGAGTGTGCATAAATTGTGTATAATTTTGATACAAAATCAATGGTTTGTTTTTAGAGATGATATGAGATACTTGTATCAAATATAGCACTTTGACATAAATGACAAGAGTACTTTCTCGTTTATATCGTACGTTAAGAACTTTATAAAATCGAGAACGAAAGGAACTAAAAAGGAAGGGAGGAAGACTACGATCTCTTATTTTGACCCCCATCCCCTTTTCCATCAATGAAATTCAAGTTTTCGTGTTTCGTGCTTCGTTCCTTCGTTCAATCTCTCTTTCTCTCTCTATTTATCTCTCTTTCTCTCTTGCTTCTCTCAATAGAACGAAACGACCAACCAACCAACGTGGAATTTTCGAAGATATAAACCGACAAGGGCGGATAGAGGAGAAAAGCGGTAGCAAGGCGAGTGTAGTCTCGAAACTCGCCGAAACTCGAGCTACCCTTAGGAGTCCCTTGACATTTTGCCAAGCACCCCCATTGAATCACCATATAAACGACTCCAGGCCTTGCGAGTTCAACCCCTGATCCGCCCTAACCTCAAATATACGTTTCATTTTAGTACGTTCCCTGTCCCGAGTGAGATCATAGGCGCCGACATTTCGGGTTTTCCTCGCTGATTCTCCTTTCTCACAGATTATATCATACTTTATACATATATATGTAGATATATATGCTTTTATAGTATTAAAAAGTATTAGTTTTAAAGTATATATAAATATATACTACACACACACATACACACATGTATAACCGAAAACGAAAGTTTTATTCTTCTTTTATATCTTTTTTTTCCTTATAAACAGAGATAAACGTTAACCATATGAAATTGAACGTGTCGTAAAATATTTTTCTTTCAACGATCCGTTCGATGATAGGTGGAACTCAAGCCGTCTTCAAATTTTACGATCGAGATGCACTTTCCATCCCGGATTACCTTTAAGAAAACATAAAGATCACAGATGCGAAGTGTAAGGAGCTTGCAAATAAATTTACTACAAACCACGTTGTAAATTATAAAAGTCAAGAAAAAAAAAAAAAGAAAAAGAAAAATAACTATGTGAATTATTCATTAAACTGTAAATTGGAAAATACGTGAACGATCGAGTATACCAAACGATTGTAGGATAAATGATCATAAAAATGAGTAATTTTTATAACAAAGAAGAATATATCTTTCTTTTATTATTTTTTTTTTTTATATTAATATCTTGTATCTTATGTTGCATATGATGACAGAAATAAAGGAAGAAAAAAAAAAACAAAAAAATGGCAGACCTCTTCGACAAAGTAATTATTTTTCCCCATACATCGTGAGTGTAGTTTCTCTCTGTGTTTCTCTCTGTGTTTCTCTCATTTCTTTCTTTTTTTCTGTAGAAAATGAGAAGCAAATAGTAAAAAAAAAACAAGAGTGGATAGAAAAATCGAGACTTCGACGTCAATGAGAGAACGAAGGCTTTGCATTCTCATTGGTCCCATTGCTCCCAGGGGTGCCTGCGGGATTTCGCGTCGACGTCGTTCGTTCATTCGTTCGTAAGATGCTTTGGAATTTACATATTAATTCGTTAGATCGTGAAACGTGAGGTGAATCCACGATTTAATAACGGTTTTGTTCGAGCTCGCACGAGAGAATCCTCCGTACTTTTAGTCAGCTTTTCTATCCCTCTTTCTCTCCTTCATTTTCCAGAAAAAAAATGAAAGAGATGGGAAGAGTGTGTGTTGTACTGAGTAAAAAAATATAAAAATATAAATACATGCACACGTTTTTGTACTATATATATATATAGATAAAAAAATTTTAGTATTTTCATAAAAACAAATTTGAAAGAAAGAGATAGGAATGAAAAAAAAAACAAACATTCAACAAAAAAGAAATTTGTTGAAAATTGAAAACACAAACATTTTAAGCAAAGATTCACGAATTATCTCGTTAATACCAATAACAAATTGTTGAACGAATAGAAAATCAAATAATATTGCATCAAATAATAAGAAAAAAAAGGAAAAAAAAATTATCAAAGACGAGACAATTGGATTTTTGTCATCTCTCCAAACTGTGAATCGTTGAGAGCTCGTTAATCTCTCTTTCTCTCTCTCTTTCTGTACACTCTTTGGTGTCAAACGATTTAACCGGAGGACGGGGCAAGGGGGTGGTGGCACATGGGATGATGGAGGTATCTCGTGTCAGTGATTCCCTCCCTTCCTCCCTCAATATTTTCCGCCATTGGGGCCAAGCTAGTTGTCGAATAAATTTCCGGAGGTAAATAGTAAAATGAAATCTGCACTGGCACTCGGCCGCCGTGAAAACACGGCCCCTCATTAATTCCGACCGCTGCTATAAAAGCCCGGAACAGCGAAACACACCGAATCGTATCCCCACCCCCATCCTCCCTATTCTCCTCCATCCTCTACTACCACCACGACCACCACCACTACCACCACTACCGTTACTACCCCTTCTACACCCCTCATCTAACAGCCTCTACACTCTTTCGAACCTCTGAACCCACCTTTACCACCACCACCACCTCCAACCAACACCAACATCAGCTCCCTTTCTATTTCTCTCTTTTGCTCCCCGTTTTCCTATCCTCTCTCACTCTTTTTCTCCCTGTTTTTTCTCTCTCTCTCACTCTCAGGCACCGCCATGTACACCGCACGCTGAGAACCAAAGCACCTACCACCCCTACGCTCCGTATAAAAGCTGCGTATTCAATTACCCGCCATCGACCGGTCGAATAACGAATGTGCACGCCATGGAAATATTCCCCGTCTGCTTTTACCTATGCACCCTCGTCGGTACACGTCTGTACTCCACCATCCAACCTTTTTTTTTTTATATATGTGTATATGTGCGAAGAGTTTAGAGGTGACTGCCTGTAGAGTCACATATACATATACATATATATATACATATACATAATATGAGAGAGAAAGAGAGAGGGTAGAACAAGAGACTACCGAAAAAAGGGCAGAAGAGAGAAAGAGAAGGGTAGTTCGATCGATCGATCGGCCAGCACCCTCGCAACCCGCTCGAAAGAATTATTCTTGGCTGCTCCCACCACCACCATCACCACCACCACCACCGTGGTACTTTTTTTTTGCTTCTTTTTCTTCTTCTCTTTTTTTTTGGATGGAATTGGCATAGCCGAGGCACACGACCATAAGCGTAGCAGAGCACAGCATTGCTGCTACTCCTGGGTGCGATACTCAATGGCGCGAGAGCTGGAAATAAGCTTCGGATTAAGGCATGATTTGCATGTGCCGTGTTAATTGTGGATCGACGTGCTCCTATTTCTCCACTATAGGTCTTTCCTCATACCTTCTCATCCTCCTTTTAGTAAACCCAACCTCTCTCCTCCCCCTCCTTGTCGAACAACGTACAATTCCGTCTCTACGTTAACACAGAAAAGGGATGTTTTAGTGAACTCGCGTGTTTCATGCATTACCCCCCTCTTTCTCTCTTTCTCTCTTTCTCTCTCATTGCTGAGAACTCGAGAGTTGGTGAAAACGTTTCAACATTCTTGTATGTATGTTTTGGGTATATATATGTGTATATCACACTGACACATGCCGTCTACTTTTCTACCATCTCCAGTGGTAGGTAAACTCTAGAAAAGGGGTATGAGAAAATCGCTAAAGGGTTTCTTCAACCTCCGGCACAGTTGGTACCGTTCCAGAGGGAACAACGTCGATATACCTGTTGGAGGCGTGTGTGTACTCGTTTTGAGCACTGTTTGCCAGATACCTGCAGCAAGTCGACCACTTTGCCACCGTCCTATTCTGATCCTTTTCTATCCCTTCTTCTCTTACTACTACTACTACTACTATTACTACTTCTACTACTATTACTACTACTACTACTACTACTACTACTACTACTACTACTTTTCTAACTGTATCTATCTCTTTTTCTTGTTGTCTCGTGGTTCAAGAGTAGATCGGGGAAAATAGGAGTGTTTCACGCGCTTCTTGTCACCACTGTGATTTATCGTGGATAGACGTTATGGACAACGAGAACTATAGTGATTTATTAGGGTTGACCAGGTACATCACCAAGAATCCCCCAGAGCTCTTCTACTACTATTACTTTTATCTTTTCAACTTTGTTTTTTGTGTCTTTTCTGTTGTAAGAGCTTAATATCAACGATTAAACACCACGGAATCATTTGAACGTTGTTTGATGATTTTATATTTGTCAAGAAATTATCTTCGTTTTTTAAACACTTTGAAGGATACAATCATAAATAAAAGATAAACTAACTTACATATTATGTCTTTTTCTCTTTAAAATTATGAATTTAAATAAAAATATATTTAAAAAAAAGAGAGAGAGAGATACGTAGGTTCATATTTTCGTTCCAACAAATACCTGTCACATTCACGTTGTCGATAGTGGAAGTAAATACGAAAGGGGAGAGAGAAGGGTGGGTTTTAGTATATTCAAAACGTTATAAAAAAAAAAAAGAATTCGAGATGAAGTGGAAAAATGTACTTCTATGTATATCAAATAGTTATGGATTAACGATTTTTTACTTGCACCTAAACACAATGGGTCAAACACGTCTCCGATATTCATATTTTGTGTGTTATCTATTATAGAAATTTGATTCTACCTATAATAATAACCAACAAAAAATAGGGAATCTGAACTGAACTAAAGTGATATAAGGGGGTTGTTGAAATTTTTATACCCCTTTTAAAATGATCTCAAATTAATAAAAACGCGACCATGTAAGAAAAAAGAAAAACAAAATTCAAAATAGAAATATACAAAGATGGTTCACATGAATCAGATTGAGAGAGGTGTGGGGGATAGGGGTGGTAGGTAAAAAAGCCAAAGCTTTATCCCATAGTTTCAATAACATTCGCGTCACAAACGTGTCCCTTTTCCCTCCCCTTCTACCTTTTCCCACCTATATTCCTTTTTCCCGTTGACTGAGGAGGGATCGTCAGACGGGACGAAAAGCTGCGGACAGAGAAAAATTGAGCGACAGACGTGCAAAAAAGAAATAAATAAAGAAAGAGAAAGAGAAAGAGAGAGTGAGAGACGGGGGGTGAGTGGGCGTAAAGGGGGGGGATAGGAAGAGTTTAATTTCTCGCGTTCTCGTTCCTCCTCTCTCTTTTCTCTTCTGCTTGAATTTTCATTCCATTTCGCGCGACCACCCAGCCGTTATTTCATTTCGTCCTGTGCTTCGTGCTCGTTCGAGCACAACCCTACTACTACTACTACGACTATTATTACTACTACTACTACTACCATAGTCCACCCTTCGCGCTCTTTTTATTCTATTTAACGCGAAAAAGGACTTGTTTCAAAGGATCGTTTCATCTCTCTTACTCTCTTCGTTTCTCTTTAGTAGTCCTTCTACCTGACGGACTCAGCCGACATTTCCGTAGCAGCAATTATAACCGTTTAACACGGACGAATGGGGAACCGTGTCGAAGAGAGTGAACAGAAGAATGAGTTCCTTGCGTGTACAAAACGATATATATATATAATAAATTCTATTATTCTAAAGTGTAGGCATAAAAAATTCAAGCATTTATATATAAAAATGTAAATTTCGTTTCTTCCTAACCACTAATCTCCAAAAATACTTGACCGATTGTTTTGAAATTTTGACGAAACGTTGCATTCGTATACAACTAGGTTTTTATTACATTAATTTATTTATAAGATAATTATTTAATTTAAAATACAAAAAAGAAGATACAAGTAAGTCCAGTATCATCTGTTAGCTATAGATTTCGGTGAGTGCTCGAAATACTTGAACATAACTTAACTTTTATCTATTTTTTAATGATAAGAGTCTCTCTTCAAATATTAGAATTGAAAATGGACGCGTTGGATAAAAGAATTTATAATCGATACAATAATATATTCGATTAATGTATATATAAAGCACAATTGGTAATATGCAAATGAATTATTGGTTAAATGATAGAGACACGCAATTCATTTTCGGTTATCGTATAAAATATTGTATATGTTATACATAATGTATATAATATGTTACGAATTGATGATTAATTTTCTTTAATTACATTTGCCCTCATTAAAACATTGAAAAGGCGAATTAACTTGGTATAATATATATTTTTTATCGAATTTATAATTAATATTTGTAAGCATTTATTAAGTGTAACGACTGCTGATAACACACACACTCACTGCAATCGAAAATATTGATTATTCCGAGTAATAATAAATTATTTACAATTTTGGTAGATCGGAGAAAGGAAAGAAAAAAAGAAATTAATACAATTCAAACAATTTCTTTTCCTAGATATGATTTATATTTCCACAACCCGATGCAAAATAGGACAACACCTTTTTTCCTTTTTTTTTTTTTTTAATCTCTCTCCGTACGATCATCAAAACCGAAACGATACCAGCCGACCCAACCCGAAAATCGGATTAACCTTACGCGATCGCATTCGACATCGTGCCATATGCTTGCTCGGGTTACCAACTTGAACGGTCAAACGCGTTTCACGCAAACCTTCGAATGTGAGAGTCCAATTGGTCACGGAATGAACGTTGCCTATCTATCTATCTCTTTCTCTCTCTCTCTCTGGTAGTAATTTCCAGCAACACGTGGTATCTTCCACGAGAAGTCCAGCAACTACCCCGTTTTGCGCCAAAATTCAGCCAACATTGGCCTGTTCGAGCATAGTCGTCAACCCAACAACTCAAACCTCATCCCACCACCCCCTTGTCGACATAGGACACGCACTCTCTTTCCTGATCGACCAACATGTACAGAATGGTGTTCTCTAACTGTATGTGTGCGAGTATGTATATGCGTATGTGAGAATGTGCGTTGAAGGGGTCGAAATCTAGAATGCATGAACGGGTTGATTGTGATCCCTCCACGGCTTTCCATCCAATGCTTTCTATCTCTCTCTCTCACACATACAACACAAGCACACAAATAGACGCATACAAACGTACACATACAAATATAGGGTTTTGTTTGTGCAAGAGTATTACGTGCGTACGTGTACGTGCACGTGCTGGTAGCTCGTAAACGGAAGGCAATATGTGTATCAGTTAACCGCACGCTATATAGTCGTGGATTCTATGGTGATCGTATAATTCAAACATGCACACACGTACCTAAGCTTGTGCATGTATCTTTATTTCTCACTCACTCACTCATTCACTCACATACTCACATACTCTCTCTCTCTCTCTCTCTCTCTCTCTGTTTCTCTTTTACTCAGGGGTCGAGGGTTCCCGGTGGTGAACATATGTGCGGTCACGTATCGATACCTTCATGGCAGCTTCTTGTACCTACGTAAAACCGTATGTTTGTACGTCTGCAAACGTACTACTTACGTGCTTACTCGTGTGATCGTTTTACAAGGCTACGTTATTTTTATACTTTAAAATAGTGGTGTACTACCTAACATAACACGTTCAATCAACTTACATATGTAAGTTGAAAATTTATATTTTAATTGTATTATTTAAAATGTAAGATATATTGTTTCGTATGTTTTAAATAAATAATTAATTCTATTATTATTTAACTAAATTATATTTTATTAAATAAAGCTTATTTTATATATATTATTATAATTAACTAGTTTCGTATGTTTCGAATAAATAATTAAAGCTATTATTATTAATTATATATATATTTATTATTTATTTAATTAATTATTTATTTATTATATTATATTATTAACTATATATATATTTGCAACTTCATTATCACTGGTGATATATATATTTTCACATGACGTTATCTGAGTTTCCCCGATTCTTGGGCATGTAAAAAAAAAATATTCACAGGTTCCTCAACTAACAGGGAATATAATTTCTTCTTTTTTTTTTCCATGAAAGTTCACTAACTATCTTGGACTCTCATCTCTTTCATTCATTTCTCTTCCGTTTTTCTTCTTACACTCCTTTTTACGACGCATAACCGGCGGAAGGAAGCATTCGTTGATAAAACTAACCAGCGTCTGCTGATAAAGACGGGTATTCGTTGTTGGTGGAGCAGGATAAAAAAAAAAAAAAAAGAAAGAGAAAAGGGGATGGGATGAAATGTATAGAAAAAGCAAACGACATTATTCCCTCGTACTTTTTCTTGCCACCTTTTTTTTTTCTTTTAGGTCGATCATCTACTACTGGAAACATAGTAACGAGCAAGGAAAGCTTCACTCGGCCGGTTGGTTCGTTGGTTTTGCCCTTTTCAAGAACTCAAGCAGAAACCATTAGCAATTTTCCGTCAAACGAATAGAAAAAAAAGAGAGGGAGAGAGAGAAAGAGAAATTGAAAACCGGTTGGAAAACTTGGTTGACCGATTTAACGGGTTCTACTAAAACGAAATCGTTGCTTTTATGGATACCTACGTCCACCCTAGGAGTAGCAGCAACTCAACCGAATTACTCACACCCTTTTTTTCCTTCTTTCATTACAGCACGCCCGGTAAGATAAGGAAGAAGGAAGAAGAGCTTCTTCGATAAATCAACTTCAAGGACTTCGATAAAATTCTATCGCGTGTGACGGTCAGTCACGCGACTCGACGAATTACCGCCACCCACCAACAGAGCCCTTGAGGTAGATAAGTACATATGTTTACGTATAAGGTATATTACGTCAAATAATACTATAAAAAAAAAAACAATCGTTTATGGGTAAATATTAAAGAGAAAATTTTGTTTAGCACGCAAACCGTACGTTTAGAAAATAGCTAGGAAAGAGTAACAAACATGGTTTTGCATTAGAGGTTGTGCAAATTAACGAGAACTATTCTTCCACAGAGAAACAAAGAGAGAGAGAGAGAGAGAGAGAGAGAGAGAGAGATTCAAGGATCCCTTCGTTGAAAGCGCATTAGTCGGTGCGATTGCCAGTGCACGGTTTGACTCCCAACAAATGCACCGAGTAAACATACTCGGGGCTTTGGCTTCATTACGAAAGTTCGGGGGGCTGTTAGTGGTGTGTGCAAGTTTGGTTTGGGGCCGTAGTAAGTTGGTGATGATAGTGGCTAGTAATGCTAGGGCTAGGGCTAGGGCTAGGGCTAGTGCGCTAGTACCTTACCACTACCGGTGGTGATAGTAGTAGTAGTAGTGCTACTCGTGTGCGAGTAGGGCTCGGCCTCTTTCATTTCCGTCTATGGCTGAGCCGGAACCAACCCAGACCGACCCCTTTCCGGTAGGGCCATTCAGATCCTGGTCGTTGGGACCAACAGTAGTAACGCACGGAAAGCAGCAGCAGCCGGCTTTTCTCTCTTTTCCACCTCCACCACCATCTCATCACCACCACCACTCACTCATCTACTTCAGCCACACTCTTCTTCTCTCATCCTCTTTCAACTTTGCCACTAACATATCTTTCATCTCTTTTAGCCAACTATACTCTCCTCTGCACTTCCACACACACATCCACACACACATCCACACACACATCCACACACATTCAAATCCTCTCTTCTTTCCTTTTCTATCTGCAACGTTCGGTACACATACCCCAAAGAAGAGAAGGGTAGACGACCAAGTGGGCTGAGTAGTTGCGAAACTAGTTGCCTGGCTTTAAACTCAACCCATGTGCCCTTTCCTCGTTCCCGTCCCCTCCTTCTCTTCCTTCCTTCCTACACCTCCACAAATAACTCTACTACTGCTACCGTTAGATTCAACGTCGGAGGGTCGAACCATCTCATGCCCGCGTACCCATCTCTCTCTCTGTAGAGGGGTTGGTTGCTCTGAAGAGGATTGAGAGGGCAATATGTTCGCTGAGAAGCCTCCAATTTTCTTCCTACGGTTCCTACTTCAACGATCAACTACTACTCACCACCCTTCTCGCTTTCAAATCATCCCATCCTCCAAAGATTCCCACCCACACACCCCTACCTCCTTTTTCTTATACTTCTTTCTTATGCCAAACATTTCAAAAACGAATATCAAAGTGTCGATATGATAAAAGATCGATTGCTATAACTCGGTGGGGTGTCCTGGTAATAATATGCTTTTTTTTATTCTTTTATTTTTTCATCCCCCACCCCCACTCTTCTAGTAGATATGTTAAGAAACATTTTTTTTTTTTTAAGTAAAAGGTCAATATTATTAATATTTAATTAAAGCAAAGTTTAACAACATACTTTACGAATTATTTCGAGAAAGGGGAATGAAATTAGGTGGTAAATTTTGTTCTATTTTTTTCTCATCGAAAACACGAACCAATTTCTCGTTGGCTAAACGAAATTTGAAGAGTGATTAACGAAGAGAAATGAACTACCCTTCTCTACCCCCTTTTTTTGTTAGTCTCCTACCACTATCTAACTCTCTATAACGTTTTCTAGGGGGGTGTTGTATCTAGGCTAATCAAATATTTAGAACGGGATGATGTCACCAACGCTAATTAATATTAATGAGTTGAAGTATCATCAGAGGGCAGAATAGCGGCGCCAATCTTCTGCAAAATGCGAGTTCATGGCCGAGAAGATAAGAAGAGGGAAAGCTTGCTCCTCCTCCACTGAATAATATCGCACCTTCGTGAACTACTTTTTTCTATGAGATGTTCCAAGCTAAAATTAACTTTTGTAAAATATCAAAGTAGATGAAGAAGGGTTTTGTATGCTGACCAAAAAATGTTGGATCCTACAAAAAATAAATTGTAAAAGAACACGTAAGAAGAAATGAATTGTTTTTATAAATTGAAATGAGTTGTGATAGAAAGATCTTATTGTATATATCCTTGAAAGTTAAACGAGGATTGAAAGAGGTTTTAACTATGGTTGACATCGATTTACGCGTGTTACGGGTCTACGAGGTAAGAAGTTTCGAGCATGCTAGTGTCGTGTCAGCGTTCCCCAGGCTTATCGCGACACCAAGCTGCAGATGTTAGGTTGGTTGGTTGGTTGGTAGGTAGATGAGTGGGTGGACTTGAGTGTTCGTTCTATACTTGGTAGGTACCTGGTATTAGTATTAGTGTGTTGGTTGCTTGTATTCATCGCCGAAGGGTGAGAGAAAGAAATACGAGGCCGAATGCCGTTCCTCCGTAAATGCCCGATAACAAAGGCGACTGGGAATGAAGGGTCGCGCGAGGTTAACTGGAAGGTAAGCAATCGATATCATCCTCCTCCTTCTGTCCCTTCTCCTCATTGTCCTCGAACTACGTCCCTTGAGATAAGAACCCATCTTCGGTTCGGCCCTGTCTTTCTTGTCAGCGAGTTTACAAGCTGCCGCCGAGACAGAAATTTATTGCAATTCGTTTTCCAATTTATTTCATATATATATATATAAATAAATGAATAAATAATCAAATTTCTATTTATTCATCTTTAAAAAGTTGGTAGACGAATGATTGTCAAAGATGAACTTCGAATTAAAGAAAAATATTTGATATCTCACTGTTGGAAAATCTTCTTTAGTTTTCAAGATTTCAAAGATACAACAGGAAGAATAAAACTTTACTCGCGCAAGAGTAAAATAGTTCTTACGACTCTTGTCTACTTTATAAACTAAGAAAAGTACTATCACACGCTAACTACTATAACCTAAGGCTCATCATCATCATCATCATCATCACCACCACTGTCTTGATTTGAAACTTTTGAGAAAGTCCCTTTACTACTTCGTAATCTAAAGTAGAGGAGTCAGACTTTTCTTGTTCTTTCTTTTATACATTTCTTTGGTACACTGTTTAAACTAACAATAAGATAAACGAAAAAGATTAAAATATATTTAAATTAAATATATGTATCTCCTAAAAATCACGAATAAGAAAACGAGGATGAGGATAAATTATTCGACTGTGAGAAAATTAAAGAAGAAACGGGGAAAAAATGAAGAAAGAAAAGAAAGGAAAGAACAAAAGAAAGAAAAATATATATATATATATATATATATATATATATATATATATATATATATATATATATATATATATATATATACCAAAAAGCAAGAGATGGAAAGTAGAAAACTTTCTCCGTTCGTTGTCAGGACTTTAATACGCTCTAATAACGTCTGATCCTGGTGCTGGGTAAGGTAAAGAGCAAAAGAGATGGATGAAGGAACAAGAATAAGCAAGAAGAAAACTCCTCCTCCTTCTCCTCCTCTTCCAACCCATCGTCTTGCGAGATTAATCCACCCTTTCTTTATCTTTTTCTTTCACACAACAACAACAACACAGTAGCAGCAGTAATAACAGTTTTCTTCGTTTCATGGACAAGGCAGATCGAGAAAAATTTCACCTCGTGTTCTATCCCACTTTCCACTTTTCCCTTTTTTCCTTCCCCTCTTCCTCTTCTCTAAGGATTCAACATATTATCCTTGACGCCCTTCCAAAAGATGCGTTACTACCACATTTTTAATAAAACTCAAGAAAGATAGAAGAAAAAATCCTCGGAGCTTAGATGGTAGAGAAGGAATCTACCCTACCGACTTACACGAACTTTTTCTCTCATCTTCGATTATTCCTACTTCATCCCCTATTTTTTTTCTTTTTTATCCCTACTACTTTTGCTCATACTAATCGTTTCTTTTCCTATCGTTTTTTTTTTCTAAAGAAAAAGACCGGGTCTGGTAGCTGCTTTTCCGACGGGGAAACGACGCGAATCGAGATTTAAAAGCCGCAGCTTCACGTGAAAAAGGAACAGGAAGAGGAAGAAGAAGAAGAAGGAATCTGTTGGTTAAAGTTCAAGGAAGAGAGAAAAAGAGAGAAAGAGAGAAAGAGAGAAAGAGGTCCTTTAGCAATCCCTTTTCAAGCGGCAGAGATAGAGACGTAGTCCTCCTTAATCACTCGACGCTCGGGAAACACATTTATCCCGAAGGAAAAACCAAACCTCCCACACCCTATCCCCATACCCATCCCCGTTTAGTACAGGAAAGAAAATCCCAGCGTTTATTCGTAACTCATCCCTTCTTTCTCTTCTCTTTTCTTTCTTTCTTATTTTTTTTTTCTTTTCTTTTTCTTTCTGGCTGTGATTCGTTGGAAATTTCTCTACTACTACTACTTCTACTACTACTTAGGAAATTATAGTCGGAAGGTAGTATAAAGAAGAAGAAGAAAAAAAAGGGGTAACACTTTTTGGTATCATCCTTTTATCCGATTTATCGTCTAACTTTGCTCATATCAAAGTTCAACTTTTTTTGGGGTCTTCTCTCATTTACCAAAGTACACCACACACTACTACTCCCCTTCTTACACCCCCATTTTTTTCTTCTACTTCTACTTTTTCTTTCTTTTAAAAAAAAATAAAAAAATAATAAATCTTCTCTGATTCTATATCTTGGATACCAAAAAAAAAAAAAAAAATATTTAACCACACAAGATCGAAGAGTTTTTGTTCTTAACAAATTTATTATTTCCTATTGTATTTGGGTTGGCAAGTAAATGATTGAGGATTTTGTCGATAGATGGCTTTTTAAAATCAGCAGTCACTTAGTTGTCAACCCAATATTTATTTTTTTGGTCTTCTTTTAACCCTTTGCATTCCATGACTCCTCTATGAAGATAATAAATAAAAGAATAAAAATTTGATACAAATTCAATTTAGTTTACAACATATCAATTATGATTTTTCTTTTAATAACTACATATCATTTATTTGTAATATGTGAATATAATTTTTCTATTGAAATTACTTCGTAAGTTGCTGTGGTAATGTTAGGTTGGTAACTAAGTCATTGCTAATTTTAAGAATCCATCTATCGACAAAATTTACAATTACTTGCCAACCCAATATATAAAATGAAAAACAAAACTTTGAGTGGAAAGAGTTAATCATTCCTTTTTTCTTTTACAAATGTGTAATAATTTTTGTTAGCAAAATAATATTTTTCTACGCATACAAAGTACAAAAAAAAAAAAAAAAATAAAATAAAATAAAAAACAAATAAAATGAAATAAAAAATAAAAAAAAAACAGTGAGATGATTGTACGTCAGGTAGAAAGAAGAGGAAGAAGAGGAGGAACAGGAGGAGGATGAGGGGGATGAAAAATAAAAAGTAGTAGCGAAGAACGAAAAAAAGGGGGTGTATGTAGTATGTAACGATGACAATCGGATCGGCAATCGACGAGCTGGAATAATCGCGGTCGATGTGAGCCTAGCAATCGGCAGCCTCGTTACCGGGCTCTGGGTCGTTAATTAACCGCGATTACGGGGGCGACGGTGCGTGCGAGAGAGCACATCCCTCATCCATACTACCACCACCACCACCACCACCACCACAACCATCACTACCACTACCACCCTATTTCACCCTCTTTCACCCATACCATTTCTACTCTCTTCTCCTGTTACTCTGTCCCACTCATTCTCGGTTCGGTTTGGTTCGGTTTGGTTCTGTTCTGTTCCTCATCTCGCGCTCGGTGTACTACAAGCTTGCCGCCGGAATAATCGTTCTGCCATCAAATCATTACGAATGTGTGTGTGTTTATGGGTGTACATGTGTGTATGTATGTTTTGTGTATGCACGTGTATGTACAACGAGCGTACACGTGTGCTTACCACTGATCATTTTTTTTTCTTTTCTTTTCTTTTTTATTCCTTTTGATTCGTTCCCCCTTTTTTTCTTTTTGTTTTTTCTACTTTTTCTATTTTTCTATTTTTCTCGTTCGTATATTTTCTATTTTCTATTTCTTTTAAACGCAGATCCCCGAGCCTTTACGCTATCGTGATTTCACACGAAGGAAAACGTTATCTCGCTCAACGTGAGTACTTTTCTTTATTTTCTTTTTCTGTTTTTTTTTTATATTACTGAAAAAAGAAAATTATTCTCGCTCTAATGACGCGCAAACCGAGGAGTAGTAGCAGCTGTGGTGCGCTTAGCAAAAACACAAATTCTATACGACATATTTTCTACATATATGTAGATAACCGTGAAAAGATTTGTGCAAAATAAAATCGCGAATAATAATTCGAAAGAACTTTTCTTTTATTATTGTAGACAAATTATTCCTTAATTTTATTTTATTTTTTATTATATTTATTTTATAATTCACACATGGGTGCAGTGGTGAACAAGCAAAAAAAAAAAAATTCTAGCCGAAATATTTTCTATACAATATATGTATATATATAGAATAACAATTGTATAATAGTATTATACAATATATATATATATTTTTTTATTTATTATTTATTTCTTGATTCTATAGTTCACACATGGATGCAATTTAATATAATTAGGAAGTTCTACAAAGATGATAAATCGACTCAGAAAATATTCCATGACCTCCTCACTCTTTAATTTTTTTTTAATTTTTTTTTTTTTTTTTTTTTTAATATAGTTACGAAATATTCTTGTGTCAGTTAAGTTCGATGCTTTTAAACCTCGTCATATAACTCATTGCATATCCCCGTAGGTAGTAATTTATGCGATAATGTCATGATTTCGTATATCACGCGATATCTTTTTTCAAAAACCTTCGACATATTTATATCTACGAGGATATTCTTTCTTTTATCCATGCAAAATAGGTTTAGTAACAAAAAATTATACATCGATAAAACTTACGATATTTATGGGTACACAATTTCAATATCTTATCACTGTTCAAATGCACGTACCTGTAACAGAAAAAAAACAAAACGGATTAGTAAATTTAGAACTTTTCTAATTATAAAAATTGTATATATCGTACAAAAGGGGGTAGATAGGGGGTAGAATGGGGTTACTAGAAAGTAGAAAAAAGTGAGTGGACGAGTATACCCAGAAGTAATAATTAGAAGTGTAATTTCGAAAAGTTTTTTTTCTCTCGTGTAATTTCAAAGCATATCATACACAAATATATATACACACACACACACATAAATATGTAAATATGTATATATATATATATATATATATAGGCAGCAGATAGAGAAAAGCAGAGTGATGTCAATTAAGGGTTTAATAGTTATCAAAGAGCTTGATTTTAATCAAAGATACGCGAATCGTGTGTGTTTCATCTGCACTCTTGTGCTGCTGATGCTTATACTGTTGCAGTTGCTGGTACTGCAACTACGTTTGAAGTCGGGCATATTCAAGCTGTAAAACGTAAAGAGACGTGACGCGTAGCAATACGTCGAAGCAACAGCAGCAGCAGCAGCAGGAGGAGGAGAACAACCAGGGAATATAAACGAGACGTTCAAACAATTCTACATCTCTCTCTTTCTATCATACACACACATACTACTAATAGAAACCAAAGCCACAATTTGCTCATCCGGAACTGGCATATTAATTTGATAGGAGGAGAAAGAGGAGGAGGAATAGTGTTGAAGCATTGGGAAACGTGTCATGTAGTTTCAAACGTTTGTCAAATATAGAACATTAGAATACTGCATTTTCAAATACCAAATCTGAATCAAAATTTCTTGTTAGATTTGCAATTGTGTTGAGCAGTTTCAAAACGTGTTGACAACATCGTAAGGAGACAATCATTCCGTTTGAATTGATGATTGGTACACTTAAGTTTCGTATTAACAAATTGTAATTAAATAGAATACTGCATTTTCGAATACCAAATGTGAATAAAAATTTCTTATTGCATTTGAAGTAGTTTTAAAATTGTTGACAAATCTTAACTTGACAATAATTTGGTTTGAATTGATAATGGATACACTTAAGTTTCGTATTAACAAATTGTAATTAAAATAAATTACTTTTATATATATTTTATTTTTATTTTTTAGAGGGGGTTGGAAAATATGGTTCTACCCAGTACGAATAATAAAACTAATAATAGTAAATTAAAAAAATTAAAAACAACTATAACGATGTTTTCAATGTCGTAAGCAAAGTCAATTAGTAATCGTTCTCTCATTGGATCGGGTCAAGATTAAAAAGAAAGCATCAAAAGACTTTGAGCTTGAATTAACTAATACAACATAAGACTAAACTACGACAGAGACAGAATCGTCGTGTGTAAGAAGACTGCGACGACATTCGGCGAGAATTCTAAGCATAACATATTCCAGAGTTAACTCATGTCGTCCCACCATTTAACCTTTGATCAATGAAACCTCGGAATTCTCGAATGAAAAATTCTACGTAGGTGCTGACTATGTTATGCAGAGTGCAGTGTTGTTTTATGCTGTGTTGCACTGGCTTGTGGCTCGTGTACGACATAAGAGATGCATCTCAAATAATTATTCTTCATCTTGGATATAAATCGTAATTGATTTTTTTTTCTTTTTTTTACGATCAATTCTTGGTATTTTTCCTAATAATTTTTTTTTGTTTCTTATTAATGTTTTTTTTTTTTTTTTTAGATAAATAGAAAAAGAAATTCTTTGGATTTTTGGTTACTGTAATTATTATCGTGTATCTCTAAAAAAAAAAAAGAAAGAATTATTCAATGTTTTATATTTAATATATTCTAATATATAGTGCACTTAGAACACACTTTAATAATTTACATTATAAATAATAAAGTATAACACACTTCTAAGTCTGTGTGTGTGTGCGTGTGTGATGAATTTTTATATTTAATATTATAAATTAGATTTATATTAATTAATATAAAT
>NW_015148985.1:376375-387363 GCF_001465965.1 Polistes dominula
TCACTCACTCACTCACTCACTCACTCACTCACTCACTCACTCACTCACTCACTCACTCACTCACTCACTCACTCACTCACTCACCCACTCACTCACTTTCTGGCTATGGTGCAATGGAATGACAAGAGTAATTCGAGGTCAAAGCGGATCGCGATCCATTTGACCTCCTCCTCCTACTCCTAGTCCTCCTACTCCTTTCACCTCACCTCCCTTCAACGTGTAAAACCTGTGGAATTGCGAACGGTCGACAAATTTTAGTCCGATAGAAAGTTATAAACGACTTGGAAGTAGTGAAGGTATATATGGCGCCACCATAAGCTTCCTCCATAAGCGTCTTTTATTTTCTTTCTTTCTTTCTCTTTATCTTTATTCTCTTTGCATCACTAAAACGAGATTAAAATGATGTTGAAGAGGGTTAGGGATGAGGGGGAGGTACAAGGAACTCGAGAACATCGGATTCTTCTCTCGTAGGCGAATACCGAAGAAAATATGCGCAAAATCCCAGAGAAATCTCGAAGTAATGAGATCTTAATGAGTTGAAACCAGAGATGATCGATCGATAGTTCGTTTATTCTTGGCACGACGTATAAATTCGTCTTCTTTTTTAAAATGTTCATTCGTTCGTTCGTAATATATATATATATATTAACAAGAAAAGGCGTATATGTACTTGAATATATATTTTTATATTATGTAATATATATTATAATTATTTTATTGGAATATATTGGGTTTTATATTCATATATCAATATATATTTAATAATATATATAATATATAATAATATAAATGTAATAATAATTAATTGTACAGTAACATTAAAATATATATATATATATATATATATGTGCAGATTGTGAAACGTAAGTGAACAAATCCCCTTCTTCTACCTTTTAACGTTATAAAACACGATATTTCAATCGAATGTTCAAATCGTTTTTTTCTTTTTCTACTTCTATTTTTATTTTTTTTTATTTTTTTTCTCTCTTTTTTTTTTTTTTTATTTATTTCATTAAATAACTCGTTTATTCGGTCGTTTGTTTAACCGTTGAAAAGTTTATTCGTTCTCCGCAAGCTCGGCAAAAATGTCAATTGAAACAAAACAAAACAAAAAAAAAATAAAAAAAAAAATAAAAAAAAAATAAAAAAAAAATAAAAAACATGTATATATATCATTGATTTTTATCTCTCCCAACGGACAAACCAATTGGATAGTATCGGATTATTTTCACCAAAGTCTATTACCTCTACTATACAGTTACTTTTTTATTTGATAAAAAGCGAGAAATAGATAGTGTTTTATGATACGTATATACATGTGTGTATAAATGCATTTTATTTGTCCCTCTCAATGTATTGCACATATACGCATGTATGTTAGAGAAAGAGAGAGAGAGAGAGAAAAAGAAAGAATATAAATGAAGACGCAAAAAAAAAAGTGTGGTGGTCTAGTAGAGTAATTTATCTCACAAAAAAAAAAAAATAAAAAAACCATAGACGATGGGAGGAAGAAGAAGAAGAAGAAAAAAGAGAGAGAGAGAGAGAAAAACGTGTTGCTCCTGCTCCTGCTGTTGCTAGTTGCATCGTCCTTGGAAAAATGAAATGAAAGAAATAATATAAAAAAAATCAAGGAACAAAAGAAGACAGGAGAGAGAGAGAGAGAGAGAGAGAGAGAGAGAGAGAAAAAAAAGGTGGAGAAAAAGAAGATGAGAAAAAGTAAAAGTGAGAAAGACAGATAGGATATATGATAGTATTTGTGACTACCCTGACACACAGATGACGTTTTAAGCAATATATCATCTCACCGTTCTAATTTCCACGCCACTTTAGACAGACAAGTTGGCTGCTCTTTCGCCACGAGAGATTTCGTGCAGGTCATAAACTGGATTACGTGAAACATATGTGTATATGTATGTGTGGGTGTGTGTGTGTGTTGAGAGACGTACTCTCTTTCTGCATTCATCTCATATATTTATGTCTTTTTTTTCTACTTTTATACACACGCACAAATTCTCCCAAATTTGTCTCTTGTCTCTCTCTTTCTCTCTCTCACCAACATCAGGGGATGGTGCCCACTCTTACTCTCACTTATTCATTTTCATTCAAACTTTTTTCTAATTATTTAGGAAAAAAAGTTGTCGTAGTCGACAAAGTCGACATTCTGGGTGGTATCGATAATTGAGTTTGCGCAGGACACTACTACTACTACTATGTCGTATTACCGGCCCACTACAAGCATTCTCTCTCTTTCTCTCTCTCACCTGTGCTTTATTGCGAGTAATTGATTTATATACTACGCCTTTGATACGGCCCGCTAGTTTCAACGTTGATATTGACAAGGAGAAAATGAGAAAAAGAAGAAGAAGAAGAAGAAAGAGAAATAGGGGGATGACGAGAGGAAGAACTTTTACCTAAGTGTGGTCGAGAAATGATAAAAGGGTTACAATATTTAGTTTTGTCACATATTTTTACATTCCATGTAATGATTAATAGTTTTTTGGTTTTCTAATATCAAAAAATTTGATATATCATACCCCCCTAATGTTATTACTTAACCCCTTTACACCCTGTGTACATTGTAATGTATATAATACTTTTATTCTATATACTTTTATTATTATATAATTATTATATAATTATTATATATAAATACAATCTATTATATATATATTTACTATTTTATTTATTATATTATATTTATATTAATAATTATTATATATTTTCTATTATATATTATACAAATATTTTTCAGGATGTGCTTAATGTTACAAATTTTGCGTAAAGATTATATATGCCCATTATAATATACATTTAGAAATTATAAATAAATAAATAAAAAGTATATTGTTACTTATATTAATTTTATAAATTAATATAATATAATAAAAATAATTTGTTCTTCAACGAAAATAAAAAAAAAACTCAGTTTTGAATTCGGTATTAGTAATAATAATAATTTGATATTTTAAAATAATCTTATTTTAAATTATTTTCTTATATATAATACCACTTCAACAAATCCTAGATAATATTATGGAATTTCGAGTAAAAAGTATTGGAAAAAAAAAACAGAATTACTCCTGAAACAGCGTACTTAAACCTTATGGCCCGAATCAATTGAACATCTCTAAGCTTTAGTCTCCACACTCCATGACAAGGAACTTCATCTCGTTTATATTACGCATATTATACACGAGTAACACATTTAATGGTGTTTATACGAGTGAAAAGAAAGATAAAAAGAGAGAATAAGTAGAAAAAAAAAAAAAGAAAAAAAAAGTGGGAGAAAAAGAAAGAGTTGGACTCACACAAACGAGCACGTGCGAGTAGCGGCCAGGACGATTATAGGAGGGCTCTCTGTGAGAGGGCAGGGAGCAAGTTTAACAGGCTGGTAAGCCGATGACTCGGAGTCATGACAACGCGTACAGTGGGGGTCAACGAGTGGCAATTGGGGCCAACCGTGTCAAACGACGCCAATAAGCTGTTGGGAAACAAACGTAACTCAGAGACCCGTTGTTTTTCGCCGTCGAGTTGTGTCTTTTCTTTTTCTTTTTTTTTTTTTCTTGATCTTCGTTAGCCTCTTCTTCCTAGAAGGAAAAAAATGCCAAGGAAGAAAGAAAGAGTGAGAGTGAGAGAGAGAGAGAGAGGGATACTTAAAAGATCACTGCTGAAATAAACAACTAGATTCCTATGAGAAATAAACTATATCGTATCTCGATAATAAAATACCAATATAAAAAGTAACTAAAAAACAATTTAATTCTGTAAACAGAGAGAATCAATTAAAGAACATCGGGATTAATCAATTAACCTCTTCAGAAATGATTTTTTTATGGCGGGGAAAAAATGATTTAATGTTTTTTTTCTTTTTCCTTAATTGTAACATCGGAAATAGCCATTACTAATACAACTAAATCAAAAAATGTTTACTTCTCTAGTTGAATTATCCAATTTTTGTTCTATTTATTATTAACATTAACTATAATTATAAAAAAACTAAACGTCTAAGGGTGTGAAGAGGTTAGGCTAACTATGGCACTCTATTTTGAAAACTCACACCGCTGTGTGTCGCTAAAATCGACCGATGACGAGGTTTTGAGGTTAAAATTGTTCATTTTCAGAATAAAATCAATTAAAAAAAAGAAAAAATATAATAATAATTTAGAAATTTGGAATTTCTTTTCCTACCCATCGAGTAATTTGAGAATTTGTTTCATTAAAAACAAATTTACAATTTAAATAGAAAATAATTGGTGACACAAAATTCTATTACATTTCCATGACGGATATAGTCGTCAAATACACTTAACTGGTTAAAGTTGAACATATATACTTTTCTTTCTCTCTCTTTCTATCTCTTCTAAATATTATAATCTGTAGCAGCTGTTGAAACGGGGGACACGAACACTCTCTGACGTAAGCTTAAAAAAAAGAAAAAAGAAAAAAAAATTAAGAAGGAAAGGGAGAGTCAAGAATAAAACGGATGACGTGTCTTGTTCCCAAAATACCTACTACTAATACTATTACTCACAAAATAATATTAATATTAAATCATTAATCTCTTAACTTACTCCTCTGTGTGTGTGTATGTGTGTGTGTGTCATAGTGGTAGATAGAAAAAAAAGGAAACGTGTTGGTAGATCAAGGTGTTTTAAAAAAACCTCTTGAATGGCTGCTTACAACACAGGGTTTACAGAAGAGAAGAGAGAAACCTTTGAACATACAAAACGACTTCCGGTTCCGTTCATTCGTCTGGACGGACGACGACAAGTCGCACGATGTTCCGTTTTTTCAAAAGGGAGAGAAAGAGAGAGAAGAAGGGTTCGTTCGAGACGAAATCGATATGGGATACACGGGGTACGATGAGACGGTGTGTACGTGGCAACAAAATAAACGTCTATACCTCGATACGTATTGAATAACAAAAATCCTGTCGACCATAGATAGATTTTAGTTTGTAATTACATTACCATATTTTTCCCCCTAACCCACCTTCACCTATTATGCAGTTAGGGTTATGCGATAAATCGAAATTATTTTGTATAAATTATAATTGTAACTTAGCTACAAAATAAGAAAAAGAAAAAGAATAAAATAAAATAATTAAAAAAAAAACGAGTTGTGTAGTATTTTGAAATTAATATTGAAAATTTTGGAATATACTAAAATTTGGAATAATACACTTAAATCAAATTATTTTGTCAAAATTATAATTTTAATCTAGCTAAAAAATAAAAAAAATAAAAAATAAAAATAAAATTACAAATAATTTAATAAAAATAAAATTATAATATAAAATTATAAATAATATAATAAAACTTTAAATAATATAATAAAATTATAAAATTATAAATACACCAATTGAGTAGTATTTTGAAATCAATATTCAAAATTGTAGAATACACTACGAGTAATATATTGTCATAAACAGGAAGACACTGTTAAGGATTCAGAAAAAAATTGTACTCCTACAAACAAACAAACAAAAAATATTAATACTAAAAATAAATTAATTAAAAAACATCGAAAGATTTTTTTCATTTTACCAAATTAATTATCTAAATTACAATACATTGATGTAGAGTCATTTGTCAGGAGCATGTTCATTGAAACATTTCAGTAAAACGATCCAGAAAAAGAAAATGGAAAAGAAACCCCTTTTGGAAGGCAAGCAAGCAACCACTACACACCAAACCATAGGGTTTGGTCTATTCTCCTATTTATTATTCCCTTCACTCGTCTGTCCTGTGTTGGTCGCACTTCGATCCATTCGAAAGGAGAAGGTACGAAGAAGGACAACGATGTTCGAAGGGAAAACCTTTCGACAACGATTGCTTCCCTCTCTTCGGTCGCGAAAACGAACGAACAATTCGTGCTGTGAATATTTAATAAGTTGACGAAGAAATACCAAACAACCTTTTTATCTTTTTTTTTATTTTTTTTTTTTTTAACATTCCAGTGAAAGCTATCGACTACTTTATTTTATTTTTTATACTTAACTTTACATATTACATAAATAAATATTTTATTAGGTTATCGTAAAAGTCAAATTGAACATTTTATTTTCAGACATTAGAAAATTGTTAAAAAAAAATTAAAAAGAATTATTTGGTTGTATAATTTTATGATTTGAATGAATTTACAATTCGTATGATAAAAGAAAAATTTGGACACTTTTCATGGTTTCTTTTAACACGTTGTTTCCGTGGAACAAATTATCTCTGTAAATGAAAGGATAATTGTATATATATATATATATATATATTTATAATTATGTTTGGGAAGCTTAACTATAAATAAATATTATTATATAAATAGATTATATATATAGACGTTGATTGATGAAGAAAATATTGTGAGTTAGTAACGAACGATTAATGAAATTCCCTAGCAACTACCTAAGATCTTAAGGAAAGTTCGTCAATATATGTATATATATATATATATTTGGGAGTGATTAGTGGAACTCTGGAGTAAGATAAGTCAATTAGCACGTTAAATGTGCAAAAAGGAAGAAACGTATGGGATTGACTCAAAGCTGGCAACTTGTTGACGTCTTAAAGCATTGCTCAGCAAGTCTACAGGTTGTTGATTTTCCAAACATTTCAACAGATTTACCTAATAACAAATATTCCTACAAATTTTTCTTATTTTATTATTAATAGTAATATATATATATATATATATGACTACTAACAACATAAAATTAAACAGTTGGAGAGAAGAAAAAAAAAAGATAATTTTCTGTTTAAAAAAACATACAAAAAAGAAAATTAAAAAAAATAAAAACGTACACGTTTCTATTTTCATATTGGACTTTGATGCAATTCGTGTACGTTGTATGAGAATAAAACAAAAAATAAAAAAACTCACAAAAAAGAAGTAATCTTCCGTCGTAATAAATCTTTTAAAAGGAATACTTAAATGGCATCGTGTTAGAGATTATAACGAAACTACGAGATTAGAAAAAAAAAGACCACGATGTATATATACATAAATCTATCTTTTCTCAGGTAAGCTTCGACGTGACAAAAATACTATTTTCAAAATGTAAATTTATTCCCTCTTATTATTATAATGAAAATGAAAATCATTCTGGTCCGTTGCTTTAACTTCCTTTTCAACACCCTCCCCCCCCAAAAAATCTTTTCTTCTCTTGTATAATCATTATTATTTAAAAAATTATAAAGATAAACACACACGAAATGAAAATTTTATATTCTACTCAAGTGATACGTTACTTTCTTAAAAAAAGAAAAAAAAGAAAAACAAAAATCTTTCAAGATAAACTATCCCCTTCTTTCCATTCCTTTTACCCCTTCTCAATTTAGTAAAATGAATTCGCTTACTCGTACGAAAAAGAGAAAGAGAGAGAAAGATATTAGTTCGTACGTCAAAGAGAAAACAAAACGAAACTTTCCATCCTAGATAAAACGATCCCTGTGCACGATCGAACTTCAATCAGGAAGAGAAACGAACTATCGATGGAAAGGGGATAAAAGAGTAAAGAGGGGTGGTAGGTAGTTCGAGGCAAAGAGGAGATAAAAAAAAATAAAAAAAAAAAAAGAGAAAGAGAGAGAGAGAGAGAGAGAGAAAAGAACAAAGATTTTCTCGTTAATCGAACGAACGAACGAACCAAGAGAAAAAGAGAGAGAGAGAGAGAGAGAGAGAGATGTTCTCTCGCGCGTGTCCCAGCGTTTATATCACTCTCAAGTTTCCCCCCTAACCACCCTTAACCCTCCCACCTATCCCACCTCTTCCTCGTACTCTAACTCCTCATCCCGGATCCTACTTTCGAGTACGATGATGGTGTGTAGTAGAAGGGTTATTAATTTCGATGGCAAGCCTCGAAGTAATCGATAGGGTTGGACGTTAATAATATTGGAACTCTCTCTCTCTCTCTCTCTCTCTCTCTCTCACTCGTGAGAGAGCTAGCGTTAAAATAATCGCTAACACGAAGCGTATGTGGGATTGGGTGTTACTACTAGAGCTAGTAGGGCTAGTAGTAATCTATATCCTAGGGGGTTATATCATCCACGTCAAATTAGGGATTGAAAAGAAGATAGGGGTGAGTGAGAGAGAGAGAGAGAGAGAGAGAAGGAGAGGAAAACACACGTGGATTCGATAGATAGATAAAGCGCGAGTTTAACATGCACCGAGACCGCTCATTATTATTAATTAATCCGTTTACGATTTATACAGGATGCTGCTGCTGCTGAACAGCATTTGGTTCGAGATGCTTTTGTGCGGCATCACACGTTTTACTATACTAATACATACGGTTCAACAAGAATTAGTGGGGATGAGTGAAAATACCAAATAGAGTGAGAAAGAGATTGAGGGTGGAAAGTAGGCAGAGGGATGAGGAAGGGGTTGATAAAGAGAAAGATAGGCATGTGATGATGAGTAGAGGTGTTGCTTTGAGATCGATAATACTGATTAGAATCGTGTACTAGCATCGAATTGCCAACGGATAACGTTATTAGTTAGTATGTTCATTATCGATCAAAAGTTAACATGCTATCCCTCTCTTTACTGAAAGATCAAAGATTATTTTAGAAAAGGTTTTATTATTATAGTTACTTTTCTTTCGAAATCACTGCTTTCTAACTGGTTTATTTTACTGTTGGAAAAACAATTCAACTTATCTCAATGGTGTGAACAATTTTTTGAACAATATTTGTAGTATGCAGTATGGTTGTTCTTGTTAGATCTTTCCTCTCTTTATTAAAAGATCAAAGATCATTTTAAAATAGTTTTATTATTATCGTTTTTTTTTTAAATGACAGCTTTTTAGATGGTTTATTTTATTGTTGGAAAAACAATTCACTAAGAAATTTATCTCATTGGTGTAAACAATTTTTTGGACTTGTTGTTCTTGATATTAGTGGAATTTGATATATAGATAGTCCATTTATTATTATTATTATTATTATTATTATTATTATTATTATTATTGTTATTTCTTCATCATTCTCTTTCGTTCTTTAATTTAGTGTAAAACATTTGGGTGAATTTGATTGAATGAGGAAACTTCCTGCTCTCATTTTAAAAGAAAAAATGTACTTTGTTTCCACCCCCTCTGTTTAATAGGACCATTGCTGATCTTTCTAATAAATTATACCGATCGAGTAAACGCCACAGGGGGTTGGTTTTCTTTTAATCTACCTAATGCCGTACTACCCGATTTTCCATTAGGATCATCAATCTTCGAGATATCTATCGTGATAGAGCCAATCGAATCAAGGATGTCGGTTGCTGACTCGTATAAATGCTGCTACTAGGTGGAAAAATATCTTTCCAGCTAAAGTAGGAGGGATGAGAAAGGGTGAGGGTGGTTCATGAAAAATAAGAGAAAAAGAAGCACCTTAAAATTGAATGAGTCGTTTTAAAGTACTCCTCCTCTCTGTCTCTCGTTTGACACACACCTAAACTTTTCAAAGGAAAAAGAAGAAGAAGAACATGCTAGGGATCGTAAAAACTTTGCTGAGTCTTTCTAGGACCTCACAAAAATGTTGAATTATCAAATGAGATCCCCTTTTTTTATTTTTTATTTTTCTATGTATTTTACAGTTTGTTTGCTTTCAAAAAAAAAAAAAAATCGTTTTAATTGTATATAGTAATGTAATTTAAAAAATATATATTTTATTGCGTGTTTTTATGTATGGTAAATTGTATTGTAAATTGTATTTTATTATATATGGTAAAATATATAGTGTTTAGGGTACAGTAAATTGTATGGTAAATTGTATCGTAAATTGTATTGTATTATATATGGGTAAAATGTATGATAAATTGTATTGTAAATTGTATTGTAAATTATATTGTATTATATATGGGGTTTATTGTTTATTATAAATGTTAAATACTAATTTAATAATCTTCGATCATGTCCAAGTGATATAAACAATATTATAGTTGAAATAAAAAATATTATGGTTAATTCTGTTAAGGGAAATTCATTTGTTTTACCAAATGCACAGTGGGTGCATTTAGCATCCTCACACACAC
Source organism: Polistes dominula (assembly GCF_001465965.1). The sequence continues at coordinate 386,387 of NW_015148985.1, forward strand.
ACACAACTATGTTTCCCACAAAATATATTTCACACAACAATTTTTTTTTTTTTGAACAACTAATCCTATCTGACTACTTTTCTTTCATCAACATTATTTTCACCCCCAATCCACAGCCCCCATTCCCAACTTTCCCATTTTCTTTTTATTGCAAAATAAAATCAGCAAGACATACCTCATTATCGAACGTACAGGTAAAAAAAAAAAAACGCGAGGGTTTGTTGTTGATAAAAGGAAAGGGAGTTAAGAGGGGTGAAGCAAGATTCTAGCCAGATCTTTCATTCTTGAAAATAACGTTGAACCTTGAAGAGATCACGTCTTCTGTTAAGAGCCCAGATCCAAGAGGAACGCGGTACGAAAAGGTGGAAGTGAGGAAAGGGGGGAAATAAAAAAAAAAGTGTAGGTGGAGGTCGTAGAATGAGAAGATTGAAGTATCTGGGTCTAGAAAATGTGTTCGTGTCGGAAACCGGAAACGAGGATCTCGAAAAGTTCCTTCTTCTTTTATATATAGATCGAGTCTTGGAAAAAGGTAAGAGGATGGATCTGAGTGGAAAAACGTGGAAGGAGGAAGAAAAAGACGAGAAAAAAAAAAAAAAGAAAGAAGGAAAGTTAAAGTCCGAAGAGGTAAGGAAAGAGAACCTTGCAAGCAAGTTGAACGAAGAGGAGGGAAAAGAAGAAATGTGGTACCTGACCTTTTCTGAATTACGTACTCGAATAAGAGAACCAGAGGTTCGGGGGTTTTTTAGTGTTCATTTCTCATCTTTCACAGAACGAAAAATAAACGAAAAATATAAGAATAAAAAATAAAAAATAAAAAATAAACAGAATAACTCGAACGTATGGTTGTAAGGTTTTTCTGCAATTTAAAAAACAAACAAATTAAATATCTAAACCATAATTTATATTATGGTTTTAATTATTTATATTCGTAAAAGATTATTTTTATTTTTTTTTTTTTATTAAAAATATATTATATA
>NW_015148985.1:419578-449146 GCF_001465965.1 Polistes dominula
ATATATATATACAGGTAAACAAGTTAATATTTATGGTTAGTATGAACCGCGAATTCATATTTTTTTCCTCTTTTTATTTAGATTTTCACACGACTATGAAAAAATGAAATAATTTTTGTGACTTTCCGATGTATTGTATGTCAATCAGTATATGCATAAGTTATTGGTTCTCATACTAATTTGAATACTAGTATAGAACGAATGAAGAAAATACAAAGTTAGAAAAAAGTCAATTAATACGGCAGTCTAAGTTTAATAACAACGCAGTTATTTATCGAGTTAATGAATTTTTCAAAAGTTAGATAACTGAAAGCTAATACGTACATACACATACGGTATAATAAGTAATTATAAACAATGTTAAAATCGTATCCAAGCACTTCTAATGTTAATTTTCTTCAAAGTCATGATGATGAAAAATTGAAATAAAATCAATATTCTTGTATTTTTTTTTTATTTCATGATTATTTATATTTTCATTATTTTTGCATGGAAATTTATAATATTAAGAATTCCACTTTCTGAGTTTGATATCCGGTATCGTGTTCCCTCTTCTACCCTTCTTACATAACCATCTGTACTCTTGTAAGAGCAATATAGAATCAGGATAGAGTGGGAGGTAAGAAGAGGGAAGAAGGGAGGGAAGGAAGGAAGGAAGGAAGGAAAGATGTCCTGTCTCTGTTGCTCCTTTACGAAACCATCTGGCGTTAAAGCGGCACGCGCTGTGCCAGAGGCAGAAATGAAATTGGTAAGAGAGAGAAAGAGAGATAGAGAGAGTCTCCAGCCCCTCCCTCATCCTCCAAACCACCCACCCTTTCGTACTCATCCACCCCATTCCACAATTTCCTCTCTCGACTTCTCTACCATCCCCCTTTACGAGTGTTAGTCGAAATCCAGGCACTCCGGACGAACCCTGCTCGTGTCACACTCGTCATCGTTAAGCTCCCCCCCCCTTTTCTCATCTTTATCCCTCCCTCTTTTTCTTTACCATAAAATTCGAATGGAAACGACGAGGAGGTAAGGGGCAAATCGAATGATCGTCCTGAATTTTTTTCTTTTTATTATATCTAACTCTTATATCCATCTTCCTTTCTTGTATCACTTAATAACAAGTTAAATAAAGCTAGAATAGATATAGTACTTACTTACTTACTTAAATAGTCAAAATATCATTATTTGCCAATATCCTTTTAGCTTCGAGTCAAATTACTCGTGCAAATTCTAATGGATTAGGAACGTGTGTGCATGTTATTTCTCGGTAATATATGTGGTTTTCAAATAGATAAGAGAAAGAGAGAGAGAGAGGGAGAGAGAGGGAAAGAAAGAAGAAGAAGAAATCGAGCCAAGAAAAAAGAAGAAAACATAGAAGAGAAGATATATCTATATAACACATATATATACATGCATACATTCACACATACAAATATAACAGCAGCACGTTAATACGGACGCTGAATCACGATGAAAATTGCAGTAGCGGCATGATCGAGCCGCTCGTAAAACTGTTATGATTGACCCATTCACCGATGATTAGCGCTTTACGGAAATCACGGTGCAACGCTCGTAAAGTTCATTACATGGTGAAGGAAGCCATAGGAATCGACCACTTTACTCAGAAGTCAAAGTTCACTTTATATACACCAACGAGAAAATAGTCTCCCCTTCCCCCTTCGATGGGTTCGCGTTTTCACGTTATAAAACAAGCGCTTTGAAGAACGGTGAAGCCGATCTTTCCAAAACTTTGGTACGTAGAAAAAGAATACCGCTTCATCGGTGGCAAATGATAAGAATAAGTTAAAGAGAGAAGGGAAAGAAAGAAAATAAAATATAAAATATAAAAAAAAAAAAGAAAAAGTAAAGAGTTTTAAGGCCATTAGCGACAATTTTCTTATTATTGTTATTATTATGTAAGCCGTGTTACTTTAATGTTACGACGAATGCCAGTGGTGTCCGTTATCTTATCCTTATAATTTGACTTGACCATTAAGTTTGCGCGCGGTAACGGTCGTCCACACATTTATTATACCAACCGAAGGCTGTAATTTTAGTCATAGCGTTCGTACGTTCGTTCGCTTCACGCAAATGAACACGATTGTCTTTGAGAGAGATAGAGAGAGAAAGAGAGTGGGGAGACTTCGACAAACTGAGTTAGTATGAGAAAGAGAGAGAGAAAAAAAAACTGTAAGAAAAATAGATTATAATATAGAAAACGTTTTCTTATCGTAAACGTTTAAGTAATAAGTATCCCTAGTATTTACGTTTTGCGTAATATTTCACGTTTGGCGTGGCAATTAATCGAATAGGTTGCATCGTGAAAGAAAACTGAGAGAGATACCCAGGAGCTATCGTACCGAAACGCACCGGTGTGGGGTGGTCCAATAAACTGACATGGAAAATAAAGTTTATCGTTAAGCTGATAAAACCACTTGCGTCCTTTTCTTTTCTTTTCTTTTCTCTTCACTCCTTTTTCTTCTCTTCGTTTACGTTCGAAGATTAAAGTAAATAGGCGGCTTCGCGTGCTATAAAAGAAAATTGCTTTTTCTTCAATCGAATCTTTTACCGATAAACGCTACCTACCTACCTATCCTACTAGCTGGTGCTGCTGGGATGCGTTTAAATTCGACCCGAATGAAAACCAAAAAAAAAAAAAAAGGATCGACGATGTTACGCGAAAATGATCTTTGCGAGAAAAAACTAGAGGAAAATCGGTAGGGATGAAATCTCGTGACAAAGTCCCGAAACTTGAAAAGTCCATTTACCTGATGCAAATTCGTGTACATCGATCCGATAGCGATTTGCGTCCTCTTTACTCTTTCTTTCTATTTATTTTTATTTCTTCTTTCTTTTTGAGAAAATAAAATACTACCAAAATGAAACGATCAGAAACGTTTCGTATTCGATCAAATCCTATAGTAAAAAATAATCGTATCTATTTAATCAAGAATCTATTTGAAAATGTCATCTAATATATCGATTTCATTCGAGTTAAATCCAATTTTTTATTTTATCCAATGAAATTGAATATATTCTATCGCACCCTCCACGAGAACATAAAATGATACAAAATTTAACATGAAACGAAGATATTTAAAAATCCAAAAGAAAAAAAGACAAAAATATCCTCAACAAAAAAATCCTATATCCGTTGCTATCTTTTTTTTTTCATTCCCTAATTTTTTTTTATATTTTATTCTCTCAGTCGTAGCAAGAAAAAAAAAGAGTGCCGATAGGACGCTAATATCATTCGCCGCCTTGCTATTTGCGCGATACGTGGCGCGCTTTTGTAAATCCTCGACGCGTGCTGAGCGAGAGGGAGAGAAAGTTTTGTGGTGTGAGGGGTTGCCGAGATACCAAACAGAGAGAAAGAGAGAGAGAGAGAAAGAAGGATAGTAAGTGCGAGTAAGAGGGTGAAACGGCGAACAGTTAGGTTCAGAGAGACCAACAGGAGGCGGCTGTCTGTCGAGCAAAATCAATGCGTGCCGGCGACAGAGAACTACCCCTCTCTTTCTCCCACCAACCCTCTGACTCTATCTCTCTTTCTCTGAGAGTACCCTCTTTTCCTCGTCTCATTCACCCCCGTCTCGTTCTGTTCTCTCCTCTACGAACTTACATGGGCCAACGAACAAACGGTCGGTCGGTACGCGTTCGAGTCTTCTTCTCACTCCCATATTTGCTTGCTAGCTTGCTAGCTAACTCAACTGCTAGTCTCAACCAACGAACTTTCACTCTCCTGCCTTCGGGGGAGGGTTAATAAGCTGTATTATTTTTATCATGCTCGAATGATAGAAGGGTAACTATATTTCCGAACACCTCAATACACATATATCGTTGAAAAGGGGAGGATTCATCATATACACAAAGAGGTGAATAGAAATACACGTTTTATATGTGTTGTTCTACCTGTATATTTTAATTGGATCATATTGATTGATTGATTGATCGATTGAAAGATTGATTGATTGATTGATCGATCGATGGAATCATCGATCGTACTTCGTATTCTCTTTCAGTGAAGGGATTCTCATTTTGTCCAAATTTCTAAATGCGTTCGTTCTACCGATGCAGCCGATTACAAAGAGAAGAAGAGAGACAGAGAGAGAGAGAGGGGTGACAGGGGAAAGAGAGGAAGAGAAGGATGATAATGAGACTTGATTTTAGTTGAACATTCAAAGCGTACGATGTTAATGTATCGTTTATGGCTTTTACGGCTCAATAAATTTTCCATTTCGAGCGTTGAAATTTTCGATGCAAAGCCAACTCCCACCTCCTTCTCTTCTCTTCTCTTCTCTTCTCTTCTCCTCTCCTCTCTTCTCTTCTCTTCTCCCCTTATTTTACTCTTCGTGCTTTGCTCTACTATCTCGTACCTTCTCTTTCTAGTTCCCGGACCAATTGTTCTCGTTCTTCTAACGCATCCCACGTTATTTCCATTATTTTCAACCTGGGGTATACGGAATTACCAGGACTCGCGAGATGCGTTTAATTATAGGAAAAAATGTCGAGGACAGTGCGAGCGTGATAATGAAATTTCTACGTCGACGAATACTCGAAAGAGAAAGAGAGAGAGAAACAACGAACAAAAGGGGGTGAGGAATAAAATTTTCAATGAGATTTTTCTCATACGACTTTTTTTCTCCCTAACAGAAATCCCCATTAAATAATACATATGAAATATCGATAAACCTACTACTACTACTATATAAACAGTATGTGAGTATGTGTACTTTGTATTTAATATTTCATTAATACCCTCGAGGGTTAACACTTAGTCGTCGTCGTCGTCGTTATTCGTGACGTTCACGGTCACGAATCATCCCGTTTTCCTGTTGGTACGACGAACAAGGAGAAAACGGGAACGCCTAACTCCAAGTTCGTGTCCCGAGTGAAACGATCCGTGGAGACTACTATCGCGAGGGATATCCTTGTAAAAGCTACTACTCCGGAACGGTAGTAGGTGGTTAATTATTAACACGAAACCCAGCAACTGAGCTCACGACTACTACTACTACTACTATCTCACTCTCTTTGTGTTTCATGTTAAATACATTGTATACTACTGACTACTGGTTTAGTAGATGAATATGTTCCTTACACATTAAACAAACATTACTTAAAAGAGTACAACAAAATTGATTCACAAATTTGTCATCGTCGGAAGAAGTGTCATATTTGTTTAAACAAATGAAAATCAACGTTAATTAAATTATCAAAAATATATGTCTTATTTATTTTTTTTTTTTTAGCAACGGAACTAACCGTAGGAAAAATAGAATCCATTAAAATAAGATTACTCAGCGAATAAATGCGTTCTTCTGAAAGTTTAGCGTGTCTCAGGTACGATGATCAAGAGAGAGAGCCTTTTCTCCAAAAGGTATAAGAGAACTACGAATTGAACGAGAATCTACGTCGAAATCGAGCCTTTTGGCAGCGTGCCTGGAAAGGAAGAGGTAAACGCGAAGACGGTAGAGTAGAGTACAAGAAGAGATGACGCTATCAGAACGAAACAGGGGGATGGAAGGTGGTAGGGAAGAAGCAAGGAAGGAAGAAAAGAGAAAGAGAGAGTGGGATGTAGGAGGAACCCCTTCCCTAGTATCACCCCAATAGGAAGCTTCAAACGAGGGTAGAAGGAGCGAGGCTAGGTACTCGATGACGTTGATATCGATTCCTAAGGGAGGAGTAAAACGACTACTACTACTACTACTACTAGTCTACTACTAGCTGCTGGTGCTGCTACTGCTGCTACTTTAACCTCTCTCTACTCAGAACATACAGAGTAAGAGAAAGAAAAAAAATGAGAGAGATAGGTAGAGGGAGAAACGATGTCCTACTAGTAGGGGGTGCCACAAAAGGAGGGTTAGCTGACGAGAATCCGCGGAGTTGGCTCGCTAATTCGAATTTAGGCGTCGGCCGGGGTTGGCAAGTGGGCGCAATGCGGTGTCACGCTGCGGGTGCCTCTAACCCCCTTCATCTCTCAACACCACCCTCTTCTCTTCTCTTCTCTTCTGTTCAGTTCAGTTCTGTTCTCCTCCTCTTGCTCATTCTCTCAACCCCTCGTTTCAACATGTTCCGTACTTTCCTCCAAGAGCTTTCCTACCACCCTTCTCACGTCCTATAAGCTGCCAGCAGTGTAGCGGTTCGATCCTCCCGCTTAAGCCCTCTGCTAAGTCTCTTCGACACCTTCGACATCACTTTCTACCTCCTCTCTCCAAGTCGAACCGATTGACCCTGATCAACCTCCTGATCTTGATCCTTCCTTTTCAATCCTTTACTCACTTCCCATTCCTCTATCTATCTATCTATATATCTATATATATTTCTACTAGAATTTTATGGTAATGATAAACTCTTAGGATTTATTGCATCGTTATGCAACATTTAATAAAGGAAATTAAATGATCTTCTTTTTTTCTCTTCTATTTATAAAAGAATCGTATCAATTATCATTCCGTTTTCCTTATTGGATAATCGTGGAAGTAATATACGATCGAAATCTAGAAGGAAGTGTAAAATATATAGATATAACTCAACAGGAAATGAATATAATTGGTGCGAGATACTTGGTTAGAGATATCGTTGGAAGAAGAGAACACAAAAAAAAAATGATAAAAATTAAAAGATGGAATAGATAATCCAATCTGATTTGTAAATCTTCTTCTAGTAGGAAATAAATCGAATGATAATATATATGTGTGTATGTGTATGTATCGATTATCTCACTCTTTCTTTCGAAAGTGAATCCAGTATATATTTCCTGGCGCGTGTAATCCTGTTTCCATGAGGTTTTACGAAATAGCAAGAGAAAGATATAATCGAACGAAACTTAAACGTCCCAAGAGAGAATAATATCATCATGGATAAGTCCCAGCATAAACGTCACGTATTTACAAGAACCCAAGAGTTCTCTGCTGGGTATATTAAAACAAATGGAATATTATAGAGTGGTGGTGGTGGTGGTAGTGGTTTAACCATACCATTTGGAATTTATTATTAAACGAATGAAATTATTTATATAAAGAAAAAAAGATAAAAAATATGAAATTAAAATAAATCAATTTTTGTTTATTTTTTTAGGATCACCTGAAGAAAATGAAACATATGAATTTCTAATACAAGTATGCGTGATTATTATAATACGAGATATAGGGTAAGGTAATAAAAAAAGAAAAAAAAATAGTCCTACATCATGGCGAATCTTTGCCAACCTATTTTGGTTATCTTCGTAAGAAATGACTCGACTATTAATAAACGTTCTTCTAAAGCAAATGTTGTTTTATGACTTCAAATGCAAGATTTTTAGGGTGCAACGGGTGCACGTTAAAAGTAATGAACTTGGTGCAAAGTTACGGGTTTGCAGGGCTTTTTCGTTTGCCGATAAGCCAAAAGAAAAAGAAAGGGTTAAAAAGAGAAGAAAGTAAAAGAAGAACACAAAAGAAAAAAGGAAAAAAACCAGGAAACTCCAAACGTTACGGAATAAACCTTAACGAAACCAGACGCCAGTCACGATGCCTTCGGGTTTGTTTTCTTAAGAAATATATATATATATACATTATATACATACTATATGCATACACAAGAAGCTTCGGCGGATAAAACCTTCAAGTTATCCTTGACGGCCTTGACGTGTTTCGGAGAAGCACCCGTTTGTAACTTCCTTCCTTTTTATCTTTATTACGCTCAACAACAATAAAAAAAAAAGTTAGGAAAGAATAATAAAAAGTTAGGTTGTAAAAAATAAAATTGTAGTGAAGTTGATCTACCAATTCATCTTATAATAACAACAAAAAATATATCTAACTTTTAACAATAATAAAAATAAAAATAATAATAAATAACGATGTAATAAATCTATCAAAATAAAAAATATAAAAAAATAAAAAGTTACCCTGAATAAAATCGTATAGTATCTGAAAATATCGAAGTAAAGGTTGTTTTTTCTAGAGGGTTTCGAGGAAATCATACAAATAGCCGGAACTCCAAGCAAAGTGGTTGGAAACAAGGAACCCTTATGAAAGCTTAATGAGATCCAAACATCTTCCTCAATCCTACAATACTCTTATACAGTCTTAACCTTGATAAAGGTATCTCCTGTCCGATCCATTTGGTCTAATGCTACGGAAATGTTAGACCCCTAACCAAACCCTCTCCCTAAAAAATAAATCACGTACTATATACACAGTAATCTTCTAATATCTCTTTTATTAATCGTTAAAAAATAAAGTAATGATACATTTATGCATTGAATAATTTTTAGTTAACTTCCTTTTTTCATATTAGCATAAAGGGGAGAAACTTATTATATTGTTTTTCATATTGTTGATACTATCAACAAACTAGAAAACCGATCGTAACCTCCAGCGAAAAAACAATGTTAGGTAAGAAAAAACATTGGGACAAGAATAACAAAAACAAAAAGGAAAGAGAACAAAAATGAAGAAAAAGAAAGAAAGGAAAGATTTTGTGGGTATGAGTTAAGGATGAGGAGGAGAGAAGAGGGTTGAGGTAAGCAAAAGAAAAGATAAAGGAAAGAAGAAAATATAGAGGAAAGAAGGTAAAAAAAAAAAGAGGTAGTGAATTCACTCGAACGCAAACCATCAGGCCCTTCTACTACTCCTGGATGGCTCTCGACCGTCAGTATCCTTTTGTCTGTCGGATTTTTAAGAGCTTCACTCACGTCTCATCCACTCACCCTCTCTGTCTCGTTCTCTCTCTCTCTCTATCTCTCTCTCTCTTTATCTCTACCTCTTACCCTCGGCCTCATCGACATCCATGTATCTTTCTACGAGTAGGTGTATCTATAGAGTTACACAGGTATATATATATATATATATGTATATACACTTACAACCCCCTTAAAAAGCGCGAAGAACCGAGGAGAATGAGAATAAGGAAAGAGAGTGAGAAAGAGAGAGAGTGTCGGCTGTTGTTTCAGCATCGACCAAGCAAGAAGTATTTTCACATTTTTCTACCATCTTTCTTTTCGTCTTGATTGAGAAAATTTTTACAAAACGATGTCTAAAAAATGGTTTATATTCAAAACTGAACATTTGTTTTCTAAATAATGTTGACAGTGTGTCCATCGATGACATGTACAAGTTACAATATCGATCATATTGAATAAAATAATATTTCTAATTTATAGATCGTAGAATTGTAATTTGTCTTATTAAAAGTAGATAAAAATGCATATAATATTTTGAACAAATAAAAGGACGAAAAATCGAATATAGATAACGTTAAATTATAGTTGGATAACATCGAAAAACCCAAGAAGGTTCTTACGATGTAAAAATAATATAAAAATTACGATGAAATTAATCTTCTGCCTTTCCTGGTTCAAATTTTGTTTTTATCATCACTCTTCGTATCATTTTAGATTGTTTACAAAATAATATTTATAATAACTTACCTTGATCCTTATCCGGAGCCTTGGCAGGAATCTTTTTGTCCGGTGCCTTTGGTGAACAGTTTTTTCGTGCCGGTCTGACAGTCAAAGTTTGAGGAACCTAGGCAAATGTCAACAATAAAAATTATAGAAATTCTTATATTTCGTTTAATAATCAAACGTATCGTTAATGAAACAGAAAAAAAAAATATAGAAAGTAAAGACTCACCACCTTCTCAGATCTCTCCCCAGAGGGTAATCTAGCGATGGAAGCGTCAGGACTATCTTCAGGCGGAGGAGGTTGTACGATCCAATTGTATTCTCTTTTTTCTATTGGCAAACCCCATCTTTCGTATTCGAGACTTTGCGTACGTAAAGTTTCGTAACAATCTAGACAAACCACAGCGAAGTCACCGTTCTCCAATAGCAAACTTTTTTCCGGTTGTTTGTGATACCTTAAGAATGGGAAATCCTTAACGGGCAATGCTCGAATGCGTTTTCTGTAGGTCGTAATACCGCAAACGTAGCAACAATAATCATGAGTGTTGTACTGTCTACCAACGATTTGCTGAGATTCGTATCTACGCCATTGCGCAAGAAGGGTATGATAACAGAAAGTGCAGACCAAAGCGGAACCATCATCCCTGAGTTGTTCCGCATTTGGCGGCGAGTTGTGACGCAATAATTCAGGAAAGTATGGGGCGTTGCGACCCTGAGGATGCCCGTACAAAACTCTCGCGAGCGTTAAATCGCTGTGTAAACCGCATAGGAAACAATAGATCGAGCTGCTCGATGTACCAGGATTACTACCGAATGTCCGATCCGAACTCGTACTCGGTGGAGTGGCAATTGAGCGGTTCACATCACCGTTTGGATGTGGACTAGGAATATCATACCTGAAAAGAAAAAAAAAAGAAATGTTTAAAGATCGAGAAAAATATATACAACATATATTGTTACAAACGAACGAAGTTAAATTTAAACGCACCTGCGGCGTTCTAAAGGAACGCGATCTGCATCCATACTTTCCCATTGAAGCGTTAAGTGAGTCACACAATGACTACAAGCTAATACTCTTCCATGGCTATCCATGCAAGCGTTCTCGGAAGTACGTGCCATCCCTCTTAAACACGGAAAATGCATAGCGTGTGAATTCATTCCCTCTGGACTCGTAGACAACCTGGTGTTAATAAAAGAAAAACAAATCATTGTAATGTAGATAACAATACAAAATTTACGACACTAACATTAATAACGTGATATATGAAAACTTACCATTCCATATGTGTGTGAGAACATAATCTTTCGCAAATATAGCACCTATAATTTTGGCCAAGCACAGTACCGTTTTCAGCGGGACCATTACTAGGAGAATTTCGTTGGCCGAGAGTAGGAGCTTTAAGGTTTACGGTGCGTTGCTTGTTCGTGGCAGCAGTCGATTTGTTCAAATCGTATGGTTTAAACCGAATATCACTGCCAGCGGAATTGGCTGGTGATTTTGCAATGGCTGGACGTGGCAAAAGACCTTGCGTAAGAAAAAAACAATATGGTTTAAAATAAAAAAATAATACAAAGATAAAGATAACGTCGTACGTACGTTGTGAGTAAATATATATATATATATATATACATATATATACAAACATGTAAGAGATAGACTTAGTTTGTTACGTAACTGTTACCTTGCAGTCGATAATCCATACTTTGTCCGACAGGATGTACCTCATGGTTCTCTCCGCCAAATACTTGTTGCTTTTGCGGAATAGCCTTGTAACAAATAGAACAAACTTGTACCATTCCCTGAGGACTAATAGGACTAGCTCCGGGTGGGGGTCTCAGGCTGTAGATAAAAGGAAAGTATGCTTCTTTTTCGGGATTAGAACAGCAGTAGAGCAGTCTAATACTGGATGAAGGGTACTCGAGAGCGCACGTATAACAGATAAAAGTAGTAGTGTCCATCATGGGCGTTGCTCGTTTACGAAGCGTATAATTCCGATCGCCGTGTGGTATCCCCTGCCGCATATATGTCTTCCATTGTACTAAAAGATGATTTTGACATGCTGAGCATGCCTAAAAAAAAAGAAAGAGAAAAATATGAACGGTATGCAAGGAATGATGTAAAGTAATTAAGTATGCAGTCAATATTTAAAAGATATATATATGTACCTGTACTCGACCAGCACTGTCCATAGGTCGACTCCTACTTGGCCTCGGATGAAGCATCAATGATGGAAAAAATGGTGGAGGACTTTCGGAAGGTTTTGGTACATTTGGCAGTGGTTTTGCCGCGATGTGACTTAATGATCCTCTTTTAAATTCATCCCCACAAATGTAGCACACTTCTGTTACTGAATTTTTGTCCGGCATTGATAAATCCAAAATATCAGTACCAATACTGGATGAGGATCCACCGCTGTAGATGGCTGAACACGTTATGAACGATAATAAACATAACATTCCTGTTTTATTTCCAATGCCTTATATGTTTGAGACGTTATTATCATACCGCACGTGGCCTAGTTTATGTTTATATTTTTGCAAACATTATCAATATATGCGTTCGACTAAGAGATTCATTAAGACTTATTATTTTTCTACAACTGAATCAAGTTATGTTATGAGATTTATTTCCATCTCGTTGCGATTATGCAATGAGAAAATATTTATTTCAAATAGAAATAAAAGATGAAAAAGAAGAAGGATAAAAAATTAAAAAAAAAAAAAAAATAAATAAAAAAAGAAAATAAAAACAAAGAAACAAAAAAAAATCAAGCCAATTAATGCTTTCAAAGAAATAACTTAATGCATGTATATCGGTCGTGCATAAGTTAATAATAAGAATTATTCGCGAGAAATGATTTTCTTAGTGTTATCTATAAAACTGTTAACCTTTACTTACAAAACGTTTACATTACTAAACGGAAGGGCTAAGGCCAATGTAAATAACGAATACATTCGCTTATTTGCTACAACTACATTCTAAAAGGAGATAACTGCTTCAGACGTGAAAAGCGGCATTTATTCGTATCAGATATCGCGTCATGATCTCACGTCGAAGTTATTTCAGAAAGTGTAGTTTAGTTCGTATGATAATAATTCAATCAGGCACTCCCATTATTAGGAATCCAATCTAATTTTACCAGCTAATATAGTCAATTGTTAAATTCCGACTATAAATGAATACAAAAGTGTTAATGTTACAGAAATTTGAAATAATCGTAATTAATTTTTCTTTAATGTCGTACTAATCAATTTTAAGAAAAGTATAAATGAGATATTATTATTGTAGTATTATTTACCTTGGGATTGAGGAGTTAAAGCAGCTGTAGGTGCAGGTGAACTCCTAGGTCCATGTCTTAAATCTAGTGCAGCTTCAGACATTTTAACATCTTCAACAGGTTGTCGGGGGCTTTGCAACCTTTGATGAGGAGACTGCAGTCTCTGATGTGGGGATTCCATAGTGAGCCTTGCTTGTTCTAAATGCCTTGGTGTTTCTGCCATATTAGAATGGGGTCTCGATAATTCAACTGAATTCGATGGTGGTCTTGTTTGTTCCACCCTGGGTGATAGTGAACTAGGTGGAAGCCGTGGAGAAGCACCCACTGGCCGATTTTCTTGTTTCATTTGTGGTGCCTGATCATTAGTTAACCCCAAAACTTGAGCCGCATATTCACCCTGAAGAGCCATTTCTGCACCAGTAAAAGGCCCACCATCGCATCTTTTCAACCAATAAAGTCTTTCACTATGGAGCCTACCCTCTTGCTCAAAACCTTCCCATTGTTGCAAGAGCAAAGCGTAACAAAGATTGCATGCTTTGACTGCTCCGCTTCTTGATCCATCACCGGAATATCCAGCTGGTGGTTCATGGGCTTCGAGAAATGGAAAGTATGGTTCATTTGAGCCAGGACTTGGTTTCACTCTCAGCCAATATTGATCAGCATGCCCTATAGAACCACAGACAAAACATATCTTTGTCCCACCGGTGTCATCGGTGAGTGGATTTGGTTGTGGAGTTGGGAGTGATTGCCCTTCGAGTCCCGGCTCAGTTTTAATAAAGACTTTGCTATCCATCATGTCAGGAAACCATTGGGTCTTTTCATGCCTTCAAGCTTTTATAACCTTATATTTGGCACGTATACACGATCAAAACTTGTAGTTACAAGGAAGGTTTCTACTTCTCGTATAAGCCTGTAACATAGAAAAAAAAATGAGTATAATTACATAATTAATAGAAAAATGTAATAAAAATAAAATTCCTAATGTTACATTGTATTGTAATATCATGATAGTTACCAAAGAACAATTTTATATGCAACCAATGATTACATTGAAAATATAATTAGAAAATTAATGATTGAATCTAAAAACATACGACAAACTACTTTAAAGTAGTAGCATTGTATGTAAATGAGTTTATTTGGATGCAGCTGTGACCTCATTCTTTGACGACTATATAGAAAACACATGGCAGCCGAATATGTCAACATGAACTTTTATATTAGTACGTAGTACATTTTATTGAGAAACTTTAACATATAAAACTACAATCAAAAAGTATATATAAAAATAACTATAAAACGTTATCAGATTATGTGCTAATGTTCTGATCAATATTAATGTGACATTAAAGTCTCATTTTGTAGATAAAATGCTTTAATTTTCAGACAGTTGGGTTGCAATAAGCTGCTTGATAAAAACTTTATAGAGCTTAGAATAATATGCAGTGCCAAGTAACAAATGAAAAAACAACTATGATAAGATTTATAGAGATGAATTAAAAGTAAAGCATTCATTCTCACAATCACATCACTAAAATATACAATCATTTGTGAAAGATTAAATTTCTTTAGGGAGCATAACTTAGAAAATTTTAATAAATCTCACGAGATGCACCGAGGTGCCGCACGTGCGATGCTTTTAGAATACTGTAACATGTGGTATTTTTGGAGCATAGCTGACTCGACATTTACCGACACCGACCAGAAAACACCATTTCGGATATCGGTAAAACAATTAAGAATTAAATAAAGTTAAAAGATAAATCATAAACAAACGAAATACTGTTTGTCAAGTCAACACAACTAGCAAAAGTTTGAATGAATGATACGTTAAACTATCACACAATTTCGTTTATTTTCTGACGATGAAGATGACGAAGATGAAAACTATGACGTTTACACGAATAAGAAGATAACGCTTTTCTCGTTAGCACAAAGAAGCAGCAGCACTAAATACTCTGCTTGTTTAAAAGTACACCGTCAACATAATAAAAGCAAAGAAAAATATTTCTGTGTTTCTTTCAAGGAGAAGTTAAAAAGAAAAGAAAAAAAAAATAAAAAAAAAAAAATAAAAACAATCGAAGATAATCTGTTGGTTGTAGCGAGCGTTGGTTCGGTTGAATGGTGGTGGTCGATCGGAACCATTTGTAAATCGCGTTTTCGGTGACCGGGAACGGGTCTGGCGCATAGGGTCAGAGGTTAAAACGGCGTACGACGGCGGGTCGAGGTTATCCGTGGATCAAAGGGACGGCTTCTCGTGAGAGTGTGAGAAACAGAGGGAGAAAATGGGAGAGAGAGAGAGAGAGAGAGAGAGTGAACAAGAGAGATAGAGAGTGAGAGTGAGAGAAAGAAAGAGAGAACAAGAGAGGAGAGAAAGAGAGAGTGAGAGAAAGAGAGAGAAGGAGCTATCGTAGGATAAACGTGAGAGGCACGGAAGAAGAAGAAGAGTTGGAAACACAATAGGGGGAAAGGCACGCATTGTCGGTGGCTCCCGTGGCTACCGAAATACGCACCCACGATGAGGACGACACCACCACCACCAGCATCCACCAGCGCACCACTATGGGCATAAAGCAGTAACGAATGAGCCGAAGTGAAGCAGCGGCCAGCGCTGTTACTACTGAATTCGTCAACCATTTTTCATGATCCACTCACGTTTTCACAGTTCGAGATGAACGGCCAAAACATCTCTGATGATTTCTTGATAATTTGATATAGTTTCCTCGCCGTTCGGACGAAACCTTTCCTCTCTTATCTCGTATTCTAATATCTGCCATACGTGCTCCGAGACTTCAAGTAGTCACGGGGTGTCACCTTCCAATTGATTTTACGTCTCCTTTCGTACATATTTACATTTAATATCCACCATGTAACGATGCTTGGACACGTGTTACTTCTACGCGTCAATTAATTACACGATAATGAACCTTCTCAAACTACGAACTATACATTTTACGTGGGCACGGCACCTCGACTTTGCCTCACTTCACCGCCATGTTGCAAAATTGCAATCCGTTTCCCATACTGCCACGCAGCTTCGTCATATGACAGTGCCGACTTGTCTACCAATCAACGCCATCGACGCATGCGCATTGACATATTATCGTTATGATACTAGCGCCACCTTACCTTTAGGCGCCATTTTCGAACTCAACCGGCTTAATGCGATCTCTGCATTTTTCTTTTACTTCCCTCACTCATCGATTTTTCTTACTTTCTTACATTCTACTTTGTGATCTTGTTAGAAACTATCGCGCGCTTATTTGATCTAGTATTTTAATGCTTGGGAGAAGATTCTAGATTTTTAATTTAGGATCGTAGTAATAGGTGGGATATTTTCGTGCATTTTTATCTATCATTTTGGCGGCATCTTCAAAATTCATATCTTCATAATTTCATTTATTTTTTTCTTTTATTATTTACTTGTATACTATTGATGTTATTTAATTAATTTACTTGGAAAAATATTCATGATCTATCTATTGTTAACTTATAAGGATAAAATAGACGTTTTCATTTTACATAATAAAAAAAAATTAATAGTTCAAAAGTTTTTTGTTCAATAATCAATTTTAGAAATTCTCTTTTTGGATAAAGGATCAGGTTAATAGGCACATACACTAAGAACAGAAACATCAATGTTTCACAATATTTAATCAACGTATAATATATATATATATATATATATCGGTACGCTAAAAATTACCTTTTATAAGTTGCATCATCTTCATTTAAATTTGTCATCGTGTTAAGTGGAGATTCCTGTTATAATATTAATCAAAAATAATTGGGAATATTTGAAAAATACTCTTTTGCAAATTAGAATTTTTAGAAATACATTTTTTTTCTCAATTTTTTGAAAAGATTGATAATATACATATATATATACTACTCCTACTAATTACCACATTTTGAATTATTATACAGAGATATTAAATTACAAGAAATTATTTTTTTATATTTTTTTAATTCATGATATTGTTCTGTTCTTTATCAATCTTACGAGCACTGAATAAACACGCAATAGTAATACAAAGCTATATTTTATGTTCGTAGTAACACACATCAGTTTTTACAAAGAAACTTTTATATATTCTTTTCCTTTTTTTTTTAATGGGGATAAAGGATATTGAAAAATGATTACAGGATTTTACATGTAAATTGGTTAATCGATAAGATAGCAAAATTACAAAATCTTCAGGGAGTATTTGTAATTTTTTGTTTTATAGTAACGCGATCATTTGATATAATTTACTGTTCCATATCTCTTATTTAACCTCTTAGAGACACTGCTGAATTTTGCGAGAAGCTGTTTCTCTGTACAGTAGGGTTCAACAGATAATACCGTTCTCTACGCGAATACATTAAAATAAAGTATTAAATGATTAAATATATTATAATTTTTCTTTAAAATATATTGCATATACTTTAACTTTAACAATTTACTTGAATAATTAATAATACAATTAGGTATTATATATTTTAAAAGATGTCATCTGCAAAAGCCACTATAGTGGCGCGTCGTACTGCAACATAGCATCCGCGAAAGTCACTATAATGGCGCTTAGTGCCTAAGAGGTTAATCTTTCAAAACTTATCTTCATACACTTTTATGTCTCACTTATTTGTAAAGAATGTGCATTACTCAACGAACCGTGTTACATTTCAGAATTTTTCTTCATAGAAATAGTATAGCCTTATTATTTATAATAATATGTATGTGTGTGTGCGTGAAACGCTGTGAAAACATTATAGAAATTTTGATGGTAACACGAGCTTATGATTTATCAAAAAAAAAAAAAAATGAAGAACAAAAAAACAATTAGAATAAAAGAAATAGGATACTAAGACTGTGGCCCAAGTAAAAAACTCTTAAGACATTTTAAATACAGCAGCTTTCGAGGTTCGTCTATATTTATTATTACATTTTATTATAAATATTTATAAACTAAGGTCTGTTTGCATTGATGAATGACTATAAACGATTGACACATTTTTCACACTTTCATCTTTCTTACTTTCTTTCATTCTCTTTCGCTCATTTTCGTTCATTTTTATCCGCCATCACGCACGCATGAGGTTCATAGAATGCTATCAGATAATAGAATTAATTTAACAATAGTTTTTTTTTTTTTTTTTTCAGTAATGGTAACAACAGGACCGCTACTGATCGAAGATAAAAGAGGAAGACGGCGTCTTTTAGAAAACTACAATTATTATTTTTCATTAATATTATTTAATTATCGTTAATTTATTATTAACATTATTATTATCGTTATTATCATTATTATTAATTATATCATTATCCTCTTTTTTTCTTATTCTTATTATTGAAATATTGGTTGGGTTTTCGAGACGCCATAACTATGCTTTTTGATTGAGAAACATTCTTCTTTTATTCTCTTTCAGAGATTAAATGTCGCTGACTTGTTACTTGGTAAATTATCTTTTGGATGCAAAGCGCACTGCAATTAACTTGTCTCCTTTTTATTACGACTTATTTCAAAGATGGTATATGCTTATAAATGTACACAAAGATTGTTGAATCAGATTTGACTTTTAGCGAACTTTTGACATTTACTCGCTTGACCCTCAATAGGTGTTATCGTAAGTTTTTTTTTCTTTCTTTTTTTGTTGTTTTTTTTTTTTTTTTTATTATATTTTATCATTCAAATTTTTGGTGTTATGAGATATAATGTGTGAAGGTGAATTGTGTAATCTCATTATTTCTCTCTCTCTCTCTCTCTCTCTCTCTCTCTCTCTTGGTTCAGGATGTCTCAAGAATGAATAAATTATGAAATTTGTAGAGTGATAAGTAAGAAGCAAATATATTATTATTTTTTTTTTCTTATGTGCATAAACGGTCGATTATTTTTAAAAGATAATGATTAAATTTCAGTAATTTGCCGTTTGATACAAAGTAAAATGTATTTTTAGTTTTATCTTATAAGAAAATATATATATGTGTGTATATGTTTATGTATATGTGTATATAATATTTATTTTTCTTACTTTTGCATTATTTATTTTGCCAAATTGGAAAATTTCTTGAAACTCAACAAATTAATTATTATTCAAATTTTATTCTAATGAAACATCCACTCTTCCTCTTTCTCTTTCTCTCTCTCTCTCTCTCTCTCTCTCTCTCTCTCTCTCTCTCTCTCTTCTACGATCAATTTCACAGAATTACTTTAACAGTCTATGTTGTATACATATATATATATATTTATTTATTTAATAATTAACGAATGTTTTTTATTTTTATTTTTCCAATTTTTCATTTTTAAGAATATGAAATTTTGATAAATGTAATAAAAAAAAAAAAAATAAAAAAAAACACTTAGGTCTTTCTACCCTTGTACTCTATGTTCGAGTTTTAGTATCATTTAGATAAAATTAAGAAAAAAACTACAAATATATAAATATAATTTGAACACATATCATAAAAAAAAAAAAAATAAAAAAAATATAATACAAGACAACCATTAAAACACAATAATATTAAGTAAATAATAATTAAAATTATTACACATGAATTTTCATTCGTATCGCATCGAGTACGTCATTTGAAGAATAAAAAAATAAACTTTTACAAGACAATCATAGAATAAACAAAAATAATGATAATAATTAAAAAAGAAATAGAAATAAAAATCGCTATACGAATGTACATTTTTGTTTTTGTTTTTTTGTTTGTTTTCAAATCGATGACGTATCCATTAAAAATATGTTGGCAGCATGGCTTCCCAATATAGATCAATGCTGCTAATAGCACTTTTCGATCACTCGACAAATATAGGTTAAACCATCACGAAATCACGTAAATACTTATGTTTTTTATACCAATGGTAATAACCTTGGAATAATAAAAGAAATAAACGATATTTTTTATAACGATATCGATTGGAATCACAGTGCTCTCAAACGTGCAATATAATAATATATACTCTTACAAATTAATATCCAGTCTGTTTTGATATTAACAATAAATCATTGTATCTTAAATGTAACAAAATAAGAAGAAAAAAAAAAAGAGAAAAACTAATGTAAATCTCTTTTTTTTCTTTCTTTTTTTTTTCGATATTCTTTTCCTTTTTTCTCTTTTTTTTTTCTTAAAACTTACGTAAAAATTAGAAAGATAACTATAAACTTAATTTTTTTTACTTAAAATATATTATATTATATTTATATGTCTATTTATATAAATATATATATGTTATAAATCCTAATCGAAGCCTGACAATTCCATATTTTTGTTAAATTTAGTAAAAATGCAGGATAACAAAAGTGATTTTTTTTTTTGTACAGACTGGACGCCTCTTTTTCTTTTTTCTTTTCTTTTTTTTTTTTTTTTGTAATATTCTTCCTTTTGAAAAATAATCGAAAGACAAGGATCGATCTCTAACATCTAACAAGATCCTGCCATCATGGATTTATCGTTGAAAGATGACCCTCCTCCTTACTATTCGCTTGAATTTCACTTTGGTAGATCTCTCTCTCTCTCTCTCTCTCTCTTTTTCTTCAGACGTGATTTCCTGTTCATCTAGTTTCCCACGATCCTCCCTTTGATCCTCGTTCGAGGAGTAGGTGGAGGATTTAACGGCGAACACGAGGTTCGATCGTTTCTGGTAGCAAGCTACTTTGGACTGTGTCTATCGATATGCGTTAACTCTATCGGAAGATAGATAGTTCGACAGTGATCAATATCCGCCCTGCAAAGCGGACAACGTTCGCATCGTCGAGCACAATCCAAACAGGCTACTGCGTGTCCGCACGGGAAAAGGGCAGTGTCCAGGCTACGATCCATGCAAATTCGGCACAGCATGGCATCCAACAATCTTGCAAGGCACTCCCGAGATTCCTAAAATCATTTATTTTATTTCATTTTATTTTATATATATAATATTTTTTTTATATTATATTATATTTTTTATTATATTATATTATATTTATTTTATATATATATATATATATATATATAATACATATATCCTATTTACGGTCACTTTATTATCTCTAATTTTTTATATTTTATTAAATCATTTTAAAAGATCTTTTTATTTATCTATTAATTTTACTTTGCGTAACATTTTTTAAAATTGTACTACTTTTCGCGCGGGTAAATAGAAAGCTGCGCGCGCATACCTTTAGGAAAGTGCGATATAATAAAGTCGTCAAATATAAATAAAAGTGTAAATTATCATAAATCACTGGAACATGATAGTATTAAGATAAATTTAACATATTATATTTTGTTTATATTTTATTAATTATTAATAATTATCTATATACACAAATATATTTATATTATTAATTAAATTTTCCTGAACTGTGTACAGAGACAAAATTTATCAGTGACAAAACTTTTCTAATAAAATAAGCTCAAAAACTTTTAAAATGTTTTTAGGTACTTGAGATTATATATATATAAGTTTGTTTGTAAGTATTTTTTAAAAGTATATATTTATTAATTCGATAAAATTTGTTAATTGTAATAAATCTTTTCATTATCCGGATTTCAATTGGAAAGTGAATCTACTGTTGTACTACAATATTTGTGAGTATTATTTTTTGTTTTGTTTTTTATTATGTCAGAAAAGTAAGAAGTTTTTATTATGTCAACGCACCGATTTATTTTCTTTTATTTTATTTCATTTTAATTTATCTTAATAAATTGTGTATCCAATCTAGTAACAGAGGTGGATAAACTCGTCTGGAGATAAAAAAAAATACGACCTTTGAATAAGTATAAGAAGATGTTAGTAGAGAAATGACTCGAACCCCATAAAAAGGAAAGTAAAAAGACAATTGTAAGTTCTGTACAATACATAAAAAAAAAAAAATACTTTACTTTATAGATCCTACGACGATGATCCCAAGATACGAATAAAGTAAGAACACTTATCTTTCTATGATTATTAACATATTATTCTATTATAATAAAAAAAGGTTAATAAAATGGAAATAAAAAATAACAAATAATATACATATTATAAATTTAGTAAAAAAAAGCAAAAAAGAAATAACTTTTGAACCATCTTCTAATACACATATTTTTACCTGTTAAATATACGATTAAATCAAATAAGTTTTATCGGTGAAATAAAAAAGATACAATATAATGTAATATATATGTTAAAAATATTCTATTATATTATATATATATAAAATATATAATAGAATAAAGAGAAAGGGTTTACCTTGCACTTGGGATTTTCACAATCGGCGCAATCATGCCTTCCCAAGATCTCTTTTTCCTCAGGTGGTGTTATACTCGCGGACTCGCAATAGAGCGCACGTCGAGCATTATCGTAAACCTCCCTGCAAGTTCTTCGTATGTCGAAGACGTACTTCTTGCCTAGCGTCGAGTCCTCGTTGAAAATAGAGATTATCGTTCCCTAGAGAACAAAAAAAAAAGAAAGAGAACTTAAAGTAGAAAAGAGAAGAGAAAGAAAGAAATGGGGGGGGGAAGAAAGAAAGAAAGAAAGAAAGAAAAGAAAGAAAAGAAAGTAGGGTCGTTTCGCAGACGAGCTCCTTCGAGGAGAATTTCACTTTTTCACTGAAATCGTTCTATAGTTAAGGCAATTCCCTTAGACTTTCTTCCCCTCTAACACCAAAAAGCACATCTTTCTCTTTCTTTCCCTTTTCTACTTTTTCTATTTTCCCCCTCCCATTGAAAGAATAATAAATTAACTGATAAATACCTTCAAGTCGCGGATGAATTGTGCGGTGACCGCACTTCTAACAGTTTCGCAACTATAAAATGCGTGTTTCTCGGTGATTGCCCTGTAAAGACCGGTGGCCGATTGGCTTGAGTCTAATTTGAAATCCAACGAGGTCTCTTCACCGTCGAGAGATAGATAAACCAAATGGAACATTCGTCGTTGAGATGTAGCACTTTGGATAGCCGTGTATGGTATACTGTAAAGTGTCAAGATACGAATCTTAAGTATTTTTCTCATTTTTTATATATATATAGTAAAAGAACACTTACTTCTGCGTTTCCTCATCTTGACCACGATAAACCGTAATACCGTGAGGTCCAACACCAATCGTAGAAATTCCATTATATCCAAATTTACTATGAAACATTTCTTGACCAAAAGTATCCAAATTTGATATTTCCTTAAGAAGCCAATATTCCGCTGTCGAAGTTTTCATACCCTGTTAAAAAAAAAAAATAAATCAATTATTATCTCTTTATTGTCCCCTACCAAACTAATATTGTCCGCGTATGTCAAGTTGCGTTGTCCCGTTCAACTGCAGAACATTTTTACGTTTTACATTTTTGCAGTTCTTTGACAACAAATTCCGTTATGAATTGCACTAGTGTAAATAAATCAATTAATGGGAATAAATGAATCCTAATTATTATTATTATTATTATTATTATTATTATTATTATTATTATTATTATTATTATTATTATTATTATATTTATATTTATTTAATAGAATATATATTTATATATATAATTAAATTTATTTAATAATATATATTTTATGTTGTCAAAAAACACTATTGTAGTGTATTNTTATTATTATTATTATTATTATTATTATTATTATTATTATTATTATTATTATTATTATTATTATTATATTTATATTTATTTAATAGAATAGTTGAAGAGTTAATATAAAATAAAAAAAAATGATTGTAAAAGAAAAAATTCACCTTACCTTGATTTCCTTATGCTGTTGAACTATCCGATGCAGAAAGTCCTGAGGCTTGGGTTCGCAAGGTTCAGTTGGTTGTATCTGACAGCATTGCGAATAAAGGGCATGCGGTGGAGACAAGGCATCGTAATCGCCACCGTCTGCTTGAGCTATTAGAGCCATCAAACGAGCTATCGATACCCAATCAGGTACCTTTAACCTTCCTTCGACCAATTCCAGGCGAGAGTGTAAATAAAATTGATGTCTGAAATAAAAAAGAAAAATCATGAAAATAAATAACATAAAATAAAAGATAAAATCGATAGGATTATATATATATTACGGTGCCATTCTTTATGTGTCTACCTACGCAGGTATTATACACACCCACATATATATATATATATATATTATCGAGAGTAACGATTAATCCTAATTAAGGGTGAAGTCCATGCTTTCGTACGAGTCTGACTGAACGAGATTGATCACCTCTGTTTTCAACCTGCATCGTTTCGACTTATTTCTGGGAAAATTGGACGATGTGTTCGCACACACGTGATTAATGACCACCATTGCAAATCATGATTCTTTTTCTTTACTCTGTTATCTATATACTATCTCATATTTGTACCTCTTTCTTTCGTACGTAGGTTTTCATATATGAAACTTATTACAATATATAAAATAATATCGTATTGTTAGTTAGATATTTTGTAGAAAAAAAATTTAAAAAAATGTATTCAAATTAATAGGACGAATAAAAAGTATGGATAACTGACAGAATGACAGATGTGATCAATCTTATTAATAATTTTTACACTAATCGTTATTAACATTTATTAATCAATGATTTATATTCGTAGAAAAAAATGATAAGAAATATTTGAATAAGAAATAGTTGCAAATTTTTTATTGAGATATCACTGTCATCAACCAGATGGGGAAAAAACGAATGAAAAAAGAAGCCAATTTAATAATAATAATTATTATAAAGATATCGCATTCAATAGGAGATATTCACTCGGAAGACAGGAATATTATCGACTATTTATTTATAAGGCATGATAATATATTTAATAAAAAAAACATAATAATAATAAGTAAATAAAAAAAAAAGAAAATAAATGAGATGAACCTTATCTGTGATATATTATTTCTTCGTAAGCGTGAACATTTAATCTGAAAGGCCCGCCTTTAGCGATGACCCGGTAGCATCGAGAAATTAATTGATATCGATGCGAAACTGGGTCGAAGCAGTCTTCGAGGAAGATCTCGTGGTGGTCTTAATACTCTTTTTCTTCTTTCATTTGCTCCTTATAAGTTTATCTCTCTCTCTCTCTCTCTCTCTCTCTCTCTTTCATTCTCTTTTTTCTTTTTTTTATGTTAAAATTTCGATGATGAAAAAAAGATACTTCCTTTGTTATTATCCATCAGATCACAACACTAATCAAAATATTTTCTTATTGAAATTCAATTAACAACAGTCGTCATGCACCATCGTTGCATATCGTTTAATATTATGACAAGTTATCACGAAAGTTCAAATAATAAATTTAATTATGAGAATAATTTGAATTTATAATCACGAGATATAATAATATTATTTTGATGTTATTCTATAAAAGATTGAAACTATACGACATTAAGAATTTATTGATAAAACATTTAATATTAATTTCGGTAAGATCCGAAATACCTTTTCACAATTAGCAGAATTCCTAAGAGACATTAATGCAATTCCAAACTGACAACGAGGAAGAATGCTTATTCTCAACGGCGCCAAAAATGAGAATTAACTTTTGTTACATTGCATCTTATTGTATATTTATATACCAATATACCTGGTGTCTCGTTTTAAACGATTATTCTGTCATATCAAACAAAATTATAGTGTAATTCAAAAATATCGTGTGTATCATTGTGTTTTACACAAATTCAAGCGAAATATCGAATAAACATTTATTAATATTCTTGAATTATTGATAAAATGATTAGAAACAAAAAAATCAATTTTAACTTTTGCATCTGGACAAACAACAACTAAAGTCTTGTACAAAATACATGCAACCAACAAATATTCTATTACAATTTAATATTAGTTTTGTAATACCATTAGATTCCAATAGAAAATGAAACACCATATATATATGTATATATTTAAATATATATATATATATATATATATATATATATATATATATATATGATATGTATAATCTACAAATTTCATAATTTATTCATTCTTGAGACATCCTGAACCAAGAGAGAGAGAGAGAGAGAGAGAGAGAGAGAGAGAAATAATGAGATAGAAGAAAAGAGAAAGAGAGAGAGAAAAAAATCATATTACAGTAATATCTGNATATATATATATATATATATATATATATATATATATATATACTTATGTATACATTAAGTTTTAGTGGGTCCGAGAAGCTTGACACGAATGACGTTCGTACGTTCACATTGTATGTTAGTGTTGTGTTATGCCGTAACACGAATGTTGGTTGAAACGCGACGCGTTGGACACCGTGTTGACTAAATCTCGAGAATATATTGCAACAACAACCAACAACAACAACACACATACACAGAATCAAGTAAACGAGTATGCCTCGTCGCGGTAATTTGTGCCACGTGAAAAGCGAGCGCTTACAAGTTACACGCTCGAGTCGTCGCTTAAAATAGAAGACCGGCGGTGCGTTAATGGGATATATTTGAACGGACGTTCGTGTTGAAAGCTTCTACAAAATTGTCAACGAGTTATGAAAGCTAAAAGTTTAACTTTTGCCAAAATAACAAACAAAAAAGATACGTAATAGTCAAATAAAAATAAAAAAAAGCATAAACGTAAAAATATAACGAATAAAAATCATCGAGAACGTTTAAGGGTGGTGGTGGTGGAGGAGGGAGGGAGGGAGGGAGGTATGAACAAGCAAAAAAAAAAGAGAGAAAAACAATACACTCAAAATACGAAACGTGAAAGTAGCATATGAATTCGTTCGCGAATGTGCATCGTCGAAAATGGCGACAATATGTCGGTCGTTTTGCCAGCTTAATGAATTTTCTATGGGGTTGGGGAAAAAAGGGAAAGGAAAAAGGAAGGTTAGCAGAGGATAGATAGATACGATATGGCTCTGGTCGTTTCGAAAATACAATTTAATTCGAATTATCATCGTCGTTTAACGATATTTCAACTATTCGAGGGTGCAATTTTCTCTCTTTCTTCTTTGCATTCCAAATTGTCGCAATTTGTTTTTCAAATTACGCAACACTGACGTATACGAATTAATTTCTACCCAACCCGTACGTAGAACCCCTGCGTCGAATTAAGGGAGGAAATGAAAAAAAAAGAAAGAGAGAGAGAAAAAAAACATAAAACGAGTAAGCGAATTTGCGAGATGAAAAATTTCTATCGTAATTTTCTTTTTCCTTCCTATGTTTCCTACAATTTCTTTTTTTGTCTTTTCTTTTCTATTTCACTTTTTTTTGTTGTACAACGAAGAAAAAGAAGAAGAAGAAGAAGAAAAAAAATGTCGAGATTCGTTCGTCAAGTTTCTGCTATAGCGCGTGAATTATACTGAAAGGAATGTGAGGAGGACACTTGACCTTCCCTAACTCTCTCTCTCTCTCTCTCTCTCTCTTTCTCTCAATGCTTTAGAAGCTTTTTCTTAATTAACGAGATCTTAAAAGCTGCTTAAGTGCTTACACGTACGCACCTACATCTACATATATCAAGAAACATTCTATACAAACGTCGTGTCAGTTTCGTCGAAAGCTTGATTATCCAATTATCACGTAGGAGCTAATTTTCGTCAAAACTTCAGGTATCCACCATTTAATTCTAATTATTCACTTTCCTTGTCTTTCGATAAATAATTACACGTGAAATCGTAATTAATCGTCTTTACAACTTGGTTCCTTTTCTAATCTTATCTTTCGAGTAAATATATATATATATATATATATATATATATATTCTACTGTAATATATATATATTCTAGTATATATTTTCTTCATTTACTTCTTTTTCTTCTCTTTCTTTTAATTAATTATCTATCTTTCGTTTTCTCGTTAGCGATTATCGAAAATCTTGTGAATAAAGTTTTAGTAAGTTTTCTCTCTCTCTTCTTCTCTTCTCTCAGAGACGTACCTTTCTAGAAGAAAATTTAGGTCAAAATCCCTATATTCCTTATTTGCTACGAAATGGATTTCGTTCGACGTATTAAGATGGATTTGGTTATTACTAAAGATCGAGATTAATGGCTTCACGATCTGAGGTAGAGAAGAAGATAGGTAAAGGGATGTTTTAGCGTATGAAACTTATCCGAGATCTTCCCCTAACTTGTCTAATTTGTTACATGTTACTACATTTCATGATGGAAATTTGTGTAATATTGATACGTGATATGACATATGACACGTATAACGTGTATAAAATTTATTTAATAAAATGTAAAAATTCATATTTATAATAAATAAAACGAACAAAAAAATATGTCTACAAGATTTGATATTTTCTCTTTCTTCGTTTAATCTTTTGAAATAAATTATTAAAAAAATTAGCTATTTTTTGTGTGCACAAAGGTGTAAATAGATTAAAAAGAAAAAAATATATCGAAAAAACTTTGCAATATTTAATAACGTTTTATCATAATTTATTAGACGAAAGTGGTAAGGTACGTTGGGAAAGACTTTTCAAAGTTATTAGACTATCTTAATGGAGAGAATGGAAGTTATGAACAAGTTGAAGAATTTTGTTTTAATTTCTTATAAGAATCTTCTTTTTATTTTTTCTATCTTTTTTTTTTTAGGTTGGAAAAGAGAGTAAAAGATAGGAAGAGTAGAAGGGGGGAAAAAGAAAATTCACTGAATTGGTTTTAACCTTTTAACAGTGTCTGGAAGCTTACCCGAGGAAGTTCGTTAAGACTTTCATCTTTTCCAAGAACTTAACAGACATTTACTTTTAAATTGACATAATGTGACAGATAACGAACATCGACGAATATTTCTTTTTTTTATTTTTATTTTTTTTTATTTTTTTTTATTTCTTTTTTTTAAATACACTCTACGAAAAGCTTTTTCAAAAGAATAATCTAATAAAATATCAAACGTCGTTGTGTATATTTTATACCATAGGTAGATGTATATATTTATTTTCGTTCTCGTTTTTTTGTATTTTTTCACTTTTTTCTTTTTTTTTTATGGGAACGATCGCAACATGCTGACGTTACGAAAATAACCATTTTCTGTAAAACCGTCTCTATTAAGGGTAGGGGGGTGAAAGCGTAGTGGAAAAGAGACGGAAATTGCATCGACGAGAACCCTGGCAACACAAGTGTATATACGAACTATTTTTCAAAGGGACTTTTTTTCTTTTTTTTTTTGCCTCTTCTCTTTCTCTCTCTTTTTTTCTTTGTTTTTCTTTCTTTTTTTTTTTTTTTAATGTTTTTTGAAAACTTTCTTTTTTTTATTTACTTTATTACTTTTTTAATGAAAAGAGAACAGCAGCAGTAGCAGCAGGAAAATCCGAACGGACCTACTACACGACCTACGTATTATTTCCGGTGCACTTGATCCGAACTACGTTCAAACTCAACTATACGGTTCCAGCCCTTCACCCCCAGCCACCCCTGACACCCCTCCGAATGTTCGTCGTTGTTCGTCTAGTTCGTCGTTCGTTGATTCGACGTGTACACCCGTTGGTCCTTTGTGTATTCGTCGCCTGTAAAATTTTACCATTCGATCCGAGACGAATGTTTATTCGCGAACGAAAGTCGCTTTCAACGTTCTCTAGCAGGCGTGTAACGGTTTTCGATTTTGTTCGAGCGTGACCAACCAACCAACGAAGCAACGAAATCAAGCCTGGAAAAACGAGACAACCCCACTTTACGAAATTAAATATTTTGTTAAAACATCGAAACACACACGTTCTATCTCTGTCGTTCTTCAATCTAACACGAATAGTTAATTCAATGAACTTTCGTTTGATATATTTTCATTACTATGTATATAAAAGATCAATTTAAAATCCAATTTTTTCTTTTTTATTTATTTATCCTACAGTATAAACTCGAAATAATGTATATTTCATATTTAAATTATATTATGAATATATCTTTGTTTTTTTTTTTTTTTTTAGTTTATTTTTGAAAAATTCGGCAAGAAGTGAAGTATATAATTATATACTATATACCTGTGATTATAGGTGTATATAATATTTATAACACGTTATTGTAATATAATATAATA
>NW_015148985.1:453188-471760 GCF_001465965.1 Polistes dominula
AAAAAAAAAAAAAAAATAAATGAATTTAATGAATGGTAGGATAACTTTTGAATACTCGCGAATAAAAAAATATATTTTAATAATAAATTATTAAATTAATTTATTTTTATATTTTATATTTTATATTATTTGTATAATAATATTTTACATACTAATTAATGCCTCTTCCTTTGTCCCCTAACAAAGCAATATCGTTCGCGTATATCAACAATTGTGTTGTCCCGTTCAACTGTAAACCATCTTTATTATCTGCAGTTCTTTGACAGCGAATTCAAGTACTAAATTAAATAAAAGGGGTGACAATGCGTCTCCCTGTTTTAACCCGCTATAGATATAAAAATCTTCCGACATTTGGCTACCTAATCTCACTTTACCCCTAGTTTCCTTTAGGTAAAGTTGAATAAGGTTAATCAATTTTCTTGGTATCCCCCAGTCATATTAGGGTTTCGAGCATTTTTTCTCGTTCTAAAAATTTTCGGAAAAAACCTCACAATTTTCGAAAAAAAAACCTCAGAATTATATAATTTATTTTATTTATTTACTTTTTTATTATTTATAACTTTAAATTAAAGTTAAATTTGTTTTATTTTTTTAAATTGTAAATTAATTGTAAAAAAACTCTATATAAATTCTTCGTAATATAAACACACGTGACGATGAAATTAGGTTATCACAGTAAACTTCGTATTTTCTCATTCTCTTTCTCTTAAATTAATCGGATTTCAAAGTAAAATTTAAATTCGAAACGTAACAAACCTTTGGCGTGGCTTTGCCTTGGTCCTTTTCACGAGTCTTAATTCTTTCAACCCTCTCCAGGAAGTTTCCATATCAAGAGATGTTAAAGTAGTGAAAACGTAAACCTCGAGAATATCTTTTAAATACCTCAAAGTCAATTAACGTTTTCCTTTTGTTTCTCTTTATTCTTTTAACAAGCTTCTAAATGCAACTCGTGACACGGATTATTTTTACTCTTTGTAAATAACATATTTTTAAAGTGAAAACTTCTTAAGAATAGGGAGTGATTTGAAAAAAAATGAAACGCGGCGGCGAGGCAACGGAGTGGCGGGCGGCGATGTAACGGCCACGATATTCGATAAGAAGAGAAAAAGAGACGAACATATAGGATTGAGCCTGCGAGAGAATGAGACAGAATATAACTATACAGTTTTTCCTATTTTTGGTCTCCTCTTTATACTCTGCTTCGTAGTTATCGCTCCTGGTTTTACATGTATGGGTTTGTGTGCGACTGCATACTACGAAGCGTGGACACATATCATTTCTATCCTACACCTGTTTGTAGGTAGGAGCAATAGAAGGGTAGAAGAATAAACAGATATAAGTACGTAGGTATGCGACAAAAAAAATAAGGTCCAAACGAACCGACGGTCGAAATAAGGAAAGAAGGTGTGAAGTCTGTCTTTGTAAGTTGTATAAGTGTGTAAGTCTGTGTGAGGCTGAAAGGTATATATAAAAATTATTAATTAATTCTTTATATCGCAAATATTATAATTAATAATTATGAAATATATAGAATATAATAATTGTATTGTCTGCAATATTTAAAAAAAATAAATAAAAAAAATGATTACAAGATACATCAGAGGAAAAGAATTAGACACAACACTGTAGAATATTAATTTTCCTATAGATATATAACGTCGTTATATAATAATGTAAATATAATTATTGTAATGTCGGAGGTGGAGGCAACGTTGGCGGGCGGTTAGGGTGGCGTAAAAATATGTTATTTACAAAGAGTACAAATAAT
This sequence comes from Polistes dominula, assembly GCF_001465965.1. The sequence continues at coordinate 454,957 of NW_015148985.1, forward strand.
TCGAATCGAGTTGCGTTTAAAAATAATGTTAAACCTTATCAAATTTATTAACATGCATGGGGACAATTTTCAAGATTTAATTTCATACAAATGTAAATTGGTAAGTTTTAAAAGTGAACTAGAGAAATGAACAATTCGTCGATTTACGAATTCTTTATCGAAATTCTTCTGTGGATATCATCGTTGAATGCTTGTGCAGTCTTATAACGAATACTGAGAAGTGAATCTGTCGTCTACCAGTCTGGGGTTTAGGTTCAAAGTTCAAAAACGAGTACCAGTACGAAGCAATAACAATGAATTACTTATATTATCCTTGTCTAGGGTTCTGTACTGTAATTTTATCCGTAAATTTCTTTATTTCGCGTTACAGTTATCACGGTTTGTGATTTCAACGTAATAAAAAAGCACCGAATGAACAGAACGAGAACACATTTGATATTTTATCTATATAAAGTATATATAACTAATATATTTTTTTTTTAATTCACGATGAAAGAATAATAATTTGCTATTTAAAATTTTTTTTTTTTTACAAATTAAAGATAAATAAAAGAAAAGCAAACGTTAATTACGATTAAACTCGATAAATTATCTCATCATTGTAATATTTTTCCATGATTTCATGGAAATGTTGTATGACTCGTTTATTGATCCAATAAACACGTGTAACAAATATACAATGGATCTATGATGAAGCATAATTTCGAAAATTATAGCATAATTGAAGACAATTTTTCAAATTATTCTAATTAATTGCTATTTTATTGCTATTATTGCTTTAATTGCTGTTAATAATAATCGTAATAATTTATATTAATTTGTAATAATTAATAATATTTACTTTATAATGCTTTATCGCTATTAATAGCTTTTTTTTTTTTTTTTTTTTAAATAAAAATTATAATCAATCAGCATAAAATAATCTAACGTGTTTAAAGATCAATCATGAATAAAATAAAAATGTAAACAATTTATTGAAATAGAATTAATTATATAATTACATCATACAAGTAAAATATTCAAAAATAAAATAAAATATAAAAAGGGGGTAAAGAAAAGTAACGAATTAAACAACAAAAGTAAAATTTATTGTAACACTTTTCTTAAAATCCAATATTTCTTGCTTTCTTTCTTTCTTTCTTTCATTCTCTTCGAAAGTTTTTTAAGAAGCAATTTAAAATTGTAAGAAAGAAATATATTCTCCTAACAAGACGTAATACAACATACGAAGAAGATACAACGGATAAAGATAGAAAAGCAAGCCTAAAAGCAAGCTCTTCTGAGGATTTTACGAATAAATTCGTGTTCCTACAACCATGAAAGGAAGGAAGGAAGGAAGGAAGAATGATCATTCGCGAACGGCTAATTCTGAATTATACGAGAGTACGCTAATGAACGTGCGCGTACTGTTATATCTCTGCAGTATAATAATTTTTAACGATGCATTATATACGAAAGCCAAATGAAAATACAGAACGTTCTTAACGTGTTTAACCTTTAAAGAGAAACAGAGAGAGAGAGAGAGAGAGAGAGAGAGAGGAAGATGATATTTAAAGTAGGAACAATAATAGATAATACATGGGATATTATAATATAAAATAAACGAAATGAAATCGAGAAAGGTTTCTTTTTTTGTTTATTCAATAATATAACACCCTGATGTGTAAATTTTTATTTTAAAAGCATTCCTATAAACTTAAAACATCTTATGTAGTATTTCATAGACTGTATTTAGTTTATTTAACTGATACTAAATAATACTAATAGTGGAGAATAGTTAGAAAAAAGAGTTCAATGATATAATAATATTATAAAGTAAACGAAATTAAAACAATATATATATATATATATATATTTTTTTTTTTGTTTCATTTATATAATTATTTATATTTTTTAATTGAAATGTTTTAATAAAAAAAAATTTATATTTATATCACCAATATAAATATATTTCCAATAAAATGTATTACTTTTACATATTAATCCATATAGCAACAATTATAATGCAAATAGCATTATATAACATATATATTAATTATAACATTAATAGTAATTTTTTTTATTTAATAATATAAAACCCTCATGTGTGTAAATTTTTATTTTAAAACCATTCTTTTAAACTAAAAACGTTTCATGTAATATTCCATAGATTGTATTTGGTTTCGAATTAATATGGTGTATGAAGATGGTAATATTCTGTTAACAATAAGATCTTATTTAACTGATACTAACTAATACTAATAGTTGAGAATAGTTAGGAAACAGAGTTCAATGATATTCAAAAGCAAAAGGATAGAGATATAGAGAGAGAGATTGAGATTACATCAGTTCGAATATTATCAAGTAAATTTGTGCTTTTGTATAATACTATATGTAAAATGTTAACATAGTTTAAACATCGTCAAAGTTCTACAATTACAAATCAATTGAATTTCCATATAATCACGATTTCACGAATTCTAGTAAACTAAAAGGGATTTACTGATGCATATATATATATATATATATATATATATATATATGCTTTCCTGTACTTAAATCATTTGAATATTGTCCTTGAATACATATCAGAGATGATCTAGTCTGAGATCTAATAGTTAAGAGACATTTCACGCTATCGTTGTGATTTTCACCGCAGAAACCAAACGTAGATTTCGAAATCGGAAACACCGAAATATTTCTGTTAAATCCAATATCTACGGAATGAAGCGGAGAATTCTCTACGACTACTACTACTACAACGACGATACCCATTGTAATAACAGCTGATTTATGTGCCCGAAGCTACCGTTTTGCCCAACTCGTTCAACCCTATACCCATACCCATACCCTTAACCCCTTCTACTTTAACTCTACGTTCCATCTTTTTTCTTATACTTTTCTTTTTCTTTTTCGTGAAACGTCTGCATCGTCTTCCATTCTTCGTGATCTTTCTTTCAATACTTCGGTTTAGATATTTCTTATCCATGATATTTGTTTTCTATTTCAAGCCTGAAATTTTTTTTTTGTTTCTTTTTTTATTTGTAATATATATATACATGTATATTTGCACATACGTTTGGATGAATAGAACAATGTTATATCCAACGATTTCGTTATAGTTTTTCCCGCTATCCTTTATTTTCTATTCTTTATTCTTAGATTTTGTATTCTCATACACCGATCAATCGTTTTTATTTATTTATTTATTTTTTTTTTTATTTAACTTCATTTCTCATTTTTCTTTTTCTTTATTTCTTTTTTTTTTCATTCATTCCTACTATCATACTTTATTACTTTTTTTTTTTTAATAATCCGTACATACGGGTTTGATTAGTAATATCCAAACGTGGTTATCGGATATAATATTTATTTTGTGCCGGAAGGTGTTTTCTTATGAAATATTTTCTTTCAGAACTTGAAGCTTCAAGCATCGGATTTAATACGTTAGAAGAAATAAAAGAACAAATATATATATATATATATATTTATTTATTTATATATTTCTCATTGTAGGTGATATTAGTTTTGAAATTGATCGAATATATTATGAAAAATCTGTCGATAAATATTTCATCATTTTTATTATCATCATCATCATTTCCTAAATAAATAAATGCAATAAAAAAATTTATTTAAAATGAGTTCTATATTCTGTTCTCTTTCTCACACACGTACACACTTTTCCTTATTGAATTCTCATTAAAAAAAATGTTCATATAAAACCAATATCATCATCATTTTTTCGCAAAATATTTCAAACATTTAGAAATAAATAAATGCAATAAAAAAATTGATTTAGAAATGAGCTTTATATATATATATATATATATATATATATATATATATATTTCTTTTTCTTTTTTTCTCATACATATATGCACATACTTTTCCTCATTGAATTCGCATAAGAAAAATGTGACATAAATATTTTTTCAAAGACGTTTAGAAAAAGAGGGAATGGGATGATAGGGAGAGCAATATTTCCTGATCTAATGAAATTCTATCGGTAGACGATTGAATACCGATGTACGGCTCATAGTAGACTAGTGTGTGCATCATAGTGGCTCTATTAATTTCCGAACATCCTATCCCTGCTGCTTTTGAGTGCACTCAAGCGAGTAACTTTTAATGACATTCACCGATCCTTTACTTATATCAGTTATTAATCAAAGTTTAATATGAAAAGCAAAATGCATGATTTGTCATTCAATGGAAAATTTCATCATCAGATATACCCACCATTACTACTACTACTTACTAAAGTGAGAACACATATATTCTAACCAATCAAATTTTATCATCAATTTAATATAGGTAATTTTCATTCAAATCCTTTAATAAATATAATTACGAAAAAGGATGTTACTTCGTATTTAATCAACGTAAATACTAATATTTTTATAAATATATTTAATACAGGATATGTACATATGTGTGTGTGTATAATTCATCAAATATAAAAATAATATTAATTGTAAAAAAATAAGATTCAATATATGTGCATATGTGCATGTTTATAATTCATCGAATATAAAAATAATATTAATTNATAATATTAATTGTAAAAAAATAAGATTCAATATATGTGCATATGTGCATGTTTATAATTCATCGAATATAAAAATAATATTAATTGTAAAAAAAATGTTTGTAAACGACTCAATATATGTGCATGTGCATATGTATGATTTTATCAAATATAAAAATAATATTAATTATAAAATAATAATATCGTATGGTTTATAATTTGCAATAAATATTCTTTCTATCTCTTTCTTTTATAAGACAAAGTTATTAATTTGCCAAGAACGTTATATCATTCTAGTGAAAGCTGTTAACACTCCTTCATTTCTAGGAAAGGAAGCTTCCTTTTGCAGGAAGATTCAAATCTTCCGTAAAACAGCGTTGAGCAATTAAATCTGGTTTGCGTCAGATTAATTTTGCACTGTCGTATGGCTAGTGTTCTCTCTCTCTCTCTCTCTCTCTCTCTCTCATTCTCTTTCACATACTTATATATACATATACATATGTATATATAAAATATATATACATTTAGTCCCTTGATTTTAGAGGAAAGTAGGGATCTCGTAGGAACCATGGTGTGGTGTGGTATAACGAAGGAAACGCGAAGTAAAGGTGGAAAACAGTGCAACGGGGTAAAGCCATAAATTCGTTAGAGATTAATCGGTGCGCCCAGTGGAAGTGTCTGCAAGAGACCTACCCCACCCCATCCCACCCCTTTGCTTTTCCTCGTGGTTAAAGGTGAACGTACGTAGGGGTAACTACTACGTGAGGCTCGTACATAACGACGACTTCAGTGTAATGCCGTTCCACAACGTGGCATTACACTGAGCTTTAAAAGAAGGAACTCCAAGCAAATTGGAACTAGGTTCCTACGGGATTCCAAATTGCTTTTCTTCTTCTTCTTCTTCTTCATCTTCTTCATCTTCTTTCTTTTTTTTTCTGTACTTTATTCTTGTTTTTTTTTTTTACTTTCTTTTTTACTTCCATTAATCGCTCACAGAGATTTTTGATCTTCCTTTTATCTCACCCAATTATTCATTCTCTTTCTCTCTTTCTCTCTCTCTCTCTTATTTTCTTTATTTATTTTGGAAGAAAACTCATTAATAATATTATATGTATCTGAGTAAAATTCATTTGGTGAATCGATTTAGTTCGTATAACGTAAAAGTTGTGAAAAATGATGATTTAGAGATATTACGTTGTTTTATTATTTATTACTTATTATTCTTAGTCTCGTTTATTTTAATGATGGTTATAAGCATAATTATAAATAATTTGATTATGTACCTTTTTTTATTATAAACTAATAACACGAACAATACTATTTTTATTTTTATTTATCTAGAAATTTGTGTTAGTTTATTTAGGAATCAAATTCGATCACAAGACTTGATATTTTAATTTTCTTAAAATAATGATGAACGTTTGTATAGTCAACAATTTACAATACAATGTTTTAAAGAAATTTCTTTTTAATTTAAAAATAAAATATAATTATAATAATCAAGTGTTCTTTGTTAATAAAATTGTTAAGTATTCTAAAAGTGTAATTTAATGGTTTTGACCTGTAAACGTTTAAACGTGTTTCATTAGTAAATTTAATTAATATACGAGTTTCATCAATTTGAAATAACAATTATTTAATAAATATATATGTTTGAAAAATATTTATTAAAATATTATATTAAATATATATACATTTTTATATTATTTTATATTATATTAAATTATATAAAATATTGTATTAAAATTATATATACGAGATTTATAAAAATAATGATTTTTCTTGAAGTAAAAATTATGATGAAAAAGAAACAAAATAATAATACAAAGAAAAGGAAAAATAAAATGTTCTGTATAAAGGAAAACTTGTATAAACCGTTGCCTCGAGGTTATGACAAAAGAAGAAGGAAATAAGGAAAAACCTTTGTATTAAAGAATCCAATACTTAATTAAGGTTAATATTTTTGTTTCATTTTTGTATAAACACAACATCGAAATGAGAAAAAGCTCCTTTATTAAAAAATATTAATTCGTTTACCATATTAATTTTCTATTAATTCTTGTGGATTCTCAACTCTATGCAATGTATTTAAATAGAAAAACAAAAAACTAAAAAACAAAATCAAATAAAAATAAACGATAAATAATTAGAGTCTCGTTTGTGGCAAACCATTAAATTAAATATTTACCGATATTTCATTCTGCATGCATTTGTATTGAAAACAAGGAAAAAAGCACATTCTTACACATATAGGAACAGCATAGATAGAATTCTCATTGGGTAATGATTTACGGATTGTATTGCAGATAAATTTGATACCAATTGGAATTAACTTTTGTAATGTTTCGGATTTGCATTTTTTTTATTTTTTTAATCGTAAAAGAAAAAACAAAATATGTATAATATATATAGAATATAAGATAGAATATTTTTTATATTATAATATAAGAAATACTGAAATATAATATTTTAAGTTTTAATTTTTTAATTTTTTTTTTTAATTTTTTTAATTTCTTAATTTTTCTTTTAAATATTAAAATATAATATTTTGTATATTATATTATATATATTTTCTATTATATATTATTTTTTATATTATACATAAAATAATATTATATTATAATTTATATTAATAAATAATATAAATATAATTATTTACTAATTATAAATAAATTATAATTATAATATAAATATATAATATCAAATATGTATTGTAATATTTTTTATATTAAATTATATTACATATATATTTTCTTTTATATTAGATTTCTTTTTTCTAATAAATAATTAATAATACATTTTTGCTGACTGTATAATAACCATGATAGAAATAAAAAAAGAAAAAAAAATGTATAACAATTCTACAATTTAGATTTAGTAAGCAATCTAATATAAGATCAAGAATAACATTTCATACATTGCTTTCTAAAACGTTTAGATTTCCTTTCTTGTATAGAATAGAAAGAGATAGACAGACAGATAGATAGATAAATAGAGAAAGAGGAAAATAGAAAGGGAAAGATAGAATGAAAGAGAAAGAGCCAAAGCCGTGGAGAAACCACGATTAAATTGGAATTACGAATCGATCTGTTGAAATCTCCGACCCTAAAGTACTTCGTATATCCACCGCGTTGCAATTAATTAAACTGCCGACCTGATTGCGTTGTGCTTAATTACGACGATTGTTTGGAAAACTTTGCTAACGTGTGCGAAGTTTTGTCATTGATTTTCCCTTTTCTTTGTCTCAACTTTATATATATATATATATATTATCGAAAGTAATAATAATAATAATTATTATTATAAAACATCGATGAAAAGTATTTTTACTTTACTTTACTTTACTCGTCAGATTTAACAGAACATTTATTATTTATGGTTAATATAAAAGAGAAATAAAAAAAAAACAGTTCTTAATATTATCATATTATTATTATTATTGTTTCTTTCACGTATATACACACACATGTGTACACAGGTGGTATTTCATTGGATAAACACGTAGTTGGAAATGAGAAAAAGTTTATATTTTTAGAGACGAAAAGTAGTGTTGCTAGGTGTTGTTGTTATACATTTTGCGTAAAACAAACGGAAAAGAAAAACCCTAGAAAATACAAATGTGTAAGAAGACTAGAAATACTGACTTATATATATATATATATATATGAGTTGTAAGTTGGTTGGTGATGGTAGTAGTATAACTGAGGTAGGTTAGGCGCAAACTCTTTCTCACGGCAACGTTATAAATCCAACGTGTGGATTCTTTACGGCCTTGCTGCGGAATTCCGTGACCATTTGTCCTCATTTATCCAAGCAACAAAGCCGATAACGTCGGTCTTCGTTTCAAAAGCTATTAGTAAATTACCTTTCTCTTTCTCTCTTTGTCTCTCATCTTAATCAAGGATATTTTTCTTTCAAAGTATCGTGTTAACGTGGCCGTATTTAAAAAAAAAAAAAAAAAAAAAAAAAAAAAAAAAACAAAGAAAAAAACTACGTTTAAGTATACACTTCCTGACTCTATTTTACCTCTTCTTCTTTTTATTCGGTTCTTTTGTGGATAAAAAAAAAAGAACAAAGAAAAATACAACAAAGAATAATAAACATTAAGAAGAAAATTGGATGAAAAATTTAACACTGGCTACTCCGAATGACCAATTTTCATTTAGTCTTAAATTGGTTTAATTTTTAATTTTTATAAAAAACAAATGAGATGTAAACAGTTTACTTTGAGGGTATTATATTATAAAATCTTGTCAATTATAATATTATTTTATTTAAATAATATTATAAAAAATATTACATATATAAAAATATAATTATATAAAATATAATAAATATATATATATATATATATATATATATATTAATATGAATAATATTAAAAAATATTTAAAAAATGTATAATAACCAACATGGTCATTTTCTAAATCAAATAAGTTGCATTCGATGTATTATTTTTATTTTTATAACCAATAGCAATCGAGTAAATTCAAATAAGTTGTTTTAATTATTTTTGTTAATTACATTTAAATATATATATATATATATATATAATATGTGGATTTAAATAACTGTATAACTCATACAAGTAAGAATAAAAAATATATACGAATGGTTGATTAATAATTTTAAAAGTATATATATATTGAAGTAGCTAATTATGCTGTAGCCTGGAGCCTGGAAATAAGTTAGAATGAAAGAGAGAGAAAAGATATGATATGATATTTATTTTAAAATATCCACGGTGGTAACCACTATTTTAACAATTTTCAAAATTTTGATAGAGTTCATATAACAAGTGGGATAATTAATATCGTTATGAAAACTAGAGAAAATTTCGAGGAGAAAGTTTGTGGTTACGTGAGATATTCACAAGGGAATGAGTGGCTGCCAGGAGGGTTGGTTTATATAAGGGTTAAAGAGTATCAGGGGTTACCTGACGAACAAATAATAAGCTGCCGTAAATTAGAAGTTCACCCATAGGTACCTACCTGCTATGTTATCTTCGTATTATTATTATTATTATTATTATTATTATTATTATTATTATATTATATTAGTTATAAATAATTCTTGTATTTGTATATTTTCTCTCTAATATTCTGAATTCATGTAAACAAGTAAATATTTTATAAAGGTATAAATATACGTACATATATAAAGTTAGTGTGTATATAGGTATATGCAATATATATATATATACATTCTAACAATAAGTCATGAAAATGTATTCAAGGATAATATTACCAAATGCAATCAGTGCACTGGGGCCAATTCTAGTATGCAATTTCGTACGTGCTTGCAAGGCAAATCTTTTTCCTTCCCAATCTATCTATCTCTCGATCGATAAATTGATCGATTTTTTAAGAATCTTCATTCCAAAGGAAAGAAGCCCTTTTTTTCAAAGTATTCAACATTATTTGAATAAAAAGTACGTACGTTTCTTTTACAGACTACTGAAAACTTTACTTGAATCCTATCATCTTCTTTTTTTTTTTTCATTACATTTTAACTTTCCTTGTATCGTTTCATGAACGAGGTATATTCGTGCGAATCAAGAGAAAGAAAAATAAAGATAGAATGAGGGTGTCTGTCCTCCCACACCTTTCCTCTCCGATCCCCTCTTTTACGGATTACGAAAATAAACCGGAATGAAGCTACATAACATACGAGTATACTTTGCATTTCGCGGGTTTCCGTATAACGAGCCAATCAGAACTTCAAACAAAGCCGAGTACTGCATTCTGTACGATACTGAGAATCTTCTATTTCGTTTATGTTCATCCTTGGTCGTTGCCTTTATTCTATGACAGTTTCTCTTTCTACTCGACAACCAGAAACTAGGGTAATCCTTATTATTTTTTCATCCTTTACTCTTCTTTCTAAGAATAAGAAAATGATATTTCCTTAGAAGAGAATATCAATGCACACGCTATGAATAACGTTAAACTTTTATCATTTTTATATACATCTATATATATATATAGAATAACTTGAAAGCTCTGTTTAGAAAGATCGGTGCTTCAGTTGAAAATTCTACATTTTTTCACGAAGACGTTTTATAATGTTGAAATAAAGTTTAGTTGAAAACGGTAAATTGGGAAAAGTGTAGGATGAGTAAAAGAGGATCGAGGAAGGTTGAGGTAGGGGTAGAGAGAGAGGGTTGACAGAGGTCCGTTCTCAAATTACGTAAGGAATGAAATTTACTCGCTCACGGTGCAATTTCCCAACTTAATGACTCCGATTTCGTAAAATCTTCTTACTTTGGAGAAATCTTTCTAGGTTTATTCTTTTTTTTTTATTTTTTAATTTATTATAAACGTTGAGAACGTAGAAATTAATCTTTTTTTGTTTTTTTGTTTTTTTTTGAAAACGTAATGAAATTGTTCGTAAATAATCAATTCTTGTTTACAAATGTATAGTTTTGAATAAGAATAATATTTATGATTAACAAATAATTCATTTGTGAAGTAAGAAAAAGAAATTAGATGAAGAAAGAAACAAATTACGAAGAAATTTCGAAAAGAAAAGATATTTTCTTTTTTTTTTCACTTACCTGGTAGCTTCTTGCAGCAACAGGTGAGGCGGTACCCAAAACTTAACCCTCAGAGCGAATCTTAAAGGTACCACGCCTCCACCGGTCTGCCTTTCTATTGGATTTCTCAAATTCAGCCAAAGTTCTTCGCCTTTTGCGTTTTGATATTTTAATCCGAAATAATCGCATTCTTTGCTGATTCCCAAACAGTCGCATGCCTGTAAACAAATCAAATGTTTTTTTCTTATTAGTATATACATAATATTTGTTCAATATCATTTTAATTGGAACAAAAAACAATGAATTATAATTTTGTAAATAATTAAACTCAAATGACCTGTAATCCTGCAATTTTTAAATAGATGTGGTAATTTGTAAAAATCCTGTTATTTGTAAAATATATATATTATATTTTAATTTAATATAATTTAATTTAATATTTAATATATTATATATTGTATACTATACAATATACAGTACTTTTGGTCAGTTGGTGCATGTAGGATAACACAAATAATAATATATATTATATTATATTATATTATATTATATTATATTAAATTAAATAATTAATTAATTATATAAAATTATAATTAATAAAATATAAATATTCAAAAATAAAAGTAAAATTAATATAATATTATTAATATGATATTATTATAATATATTATAATTTTATATTATTTAATAATATATATATATATATTTATAAAGCGTTTATTTGACTTATACTCATAGTAAAAAATACTTAAACATAAATTATCCATATTACAATCTTTTTATTATCCAACTTGCAAAATTTTTTCCTTCAAATATTAATCGTTTATATTATTCGATATTCTTTGTTGTTATCTTTATCTTTATCTCTTTCTCTCTAATTCCTTTATTTATCAAAGCAACCTATCCCTACTGGCTTCGATGTCGTACGTATAATTAACCGTTTATCCGGACGTACCGGGCCGATTAATCCGCACAAAACCGCAGGCCGATATTCAAGGGGAAAACACCGACTCCGAGCTGCCAGTACGGGCTAACAAATTGCCGGTCATAATTTAGAAAGTTACTACATGGAAATAGGAGGGTTAAAGAGAAAAGGGAAGCTCCGGAGGATGTGCGAACACGAATACACAAACACACTAATACGACTTTCAAGCAAAAGTTATAATATTCACACTTACGTATATTTTTGTGTGTGTGTGTCCTCCTATTCTCTTTTTGTTTACTTTTGAAAAATATTTCTCATTACTATTATTATTATTATTATTATTATTATTATTATTATTATTATTATTACTCTTTTTTTTCTATTACGAATGAAATTACCACATAGTTGCATAAATGCAATTTAATTAATACTCAAAAAGAATAATACGAAGTAAATTTAATCGATTAATAAAATGATTTTACGTTAATAAAAAAATTTAAAAAAAAAAGTCTAAAAATATATATATATATATATTGAGTAATTCATTCATAAACTTTATATTCCATTATATTTGAACATAAATAATAACATAAACATTTAAACAGATCTCAATTATCAGTTTATTAAACTGTAAATTCATCAAACAAGAGTTCGACTCGGTTGGCTCGAATAATCCCCAAACCCTAGCGAAAGTTACTTCGACTGTAAACTGTTTATATATATATAGGTATATCACATTCGAGTTTCCAAGCCAGCAAACCACCATTTGGTTTACCCAACTGGTCATTGTCACGCTGTCTTGCACTCTGATTGGCTATTGGTATTCCGTAGTGTTACCTTTTCGAAAAAAAAAAAAAAAATAAAACTAAATTTCGTGTACCCTTCGTTTTCAATGTACAATTTTAAAATACAGAATGTAACCGGCACGTATCTGTAATACTTTAAAAATAACTTTTTACCATTCACGTACAATGCGTCATAAAAGTAGAATTATAAATTAGCCTTAATTGTTTTAATTATTATTATATATATTCTAAAGGTCTACACACATTTTCAATTTTATTTCCTTATTACGTAGCACGTTTTTTTTTTTTTCATTAACAGACGTAGTCATTAAATTATACAAGCAACGTATGATTCATCAAGGTTAGTATTCAAGATACGTTCACGTTCGTTGGTCATTCGGTATAAAAATGTTAAAATGTTTTTTCCTCGTTTAAAAAGTTAGATTTTAATTTTATTTCAATCAATGTTATTCGATTTTATGATCGTTATTATGATCGTTGATTTTTATCGTGTGAGAGAAAATAAAAATAAAAAACAATAAAAGCAAGTAGATATAAAAGGTGTACGTACGGTTGTTGTATAAATATAACAACAACAACAACAAAAATAAAAAGAGAGATAGAAAGAAAAAAAAGATAAATTAATACAATTGATATTATTTCTGAAATACTTTTTTTTCTTATTTTCATATTTTCTTGCAATACTTTTGATCATACTATTATTATATAAACTTTTATTATTTATACTAAAAATATTAGTATACTTAAATATTAACAATGGCGGGATTTGGTATTTGCGGTAATGAACTTTTGAGTTTCTAACGCTAGCTAATAAATAATATAAAATAAATATTAGTATAGTATAAACTATATTATATATATATTAAATTATATATTTAATATTAGTATGGTATAAACTTTATTAAGTATTATAGTACAGTATAATATATATATTATATTACATATAATATAATATTAATGTTATTAATATTAATTAATTTAAAATAAAAAATAAATAATATAATGTAAGAAATATAATATTAATATTAATATTATATTTAATATTAATAAATATATTTTATTAATATTAAATATTATATTATATTACAAGTAATATATTATAAATAATAATATAGTATATATATTATACTCTCTATATTAATATTTAATTATACCATTATTATATACTAACTAAAATTATGTTGTATTTATAACACAAAAATCATTCGAATTCATCGCCAATGTTCATATCATCTTCTCTGAACGTTTCATTCATGAATAATTAAACAAATACGAAATGGATAGAATTTTTATACATATATACATACATACATACATACATACACACACATACAAATAAAGAAAAGAAATTGAAGGAAAATGAATCGATCAGATGAAAAAAAAGTCTGGGTTGGTGAATGTCGATGAAGAAATAGGAAAGTTCGAACAAAAATTGAAATCCCAGACGATTCCAATTTTGATTCTACCGCCAAAGGAAAAGTTGACTGGGTTTTCTCACTCCAATACCCGGAAACAATGAACGGACCTTCCGCGAATAAATATTGAACTTACAAAAAGGGACGTGAAGAAGAAGGGGTGAAGAAAAAGGGACGACGATCAAAACCTTTCCACACGGTAGTGGTTTCGTTGAAATCGAACGCTCTTTTCTTCTTCCAATCGGGTTTGTTTCATGAAATCATTGATTAAAAAAATAAAAAAAAATAAATAAATAAAAAAGAACAAAAAAATGACAAAAAATATGCTTATTGCATCTAATTATATACAATACGCATTATTATAACCGTACGCGTGCAATAATGTTTGTGTTTTTGGTTGTGGGTTGTGAATGTTTTATAAAATCATTAAATAAATAAAAAACAAAAATATAGAAAAAAAATGACAAAAAATATGCAAATGCATTTAATTATATCAAATTCTACGTGTTTCAATGATGGTTATGGGTTGTGGGTTGCAAAAATGGTAAATTTCTTAAACAAAAGAAAAAAAAATTATAAAATACATTTGATTTTTCAACTGGCTTTGGGCATTATTCGAAAGCAAAGCTTTTCTTTAAAGTTACATCATAGAGTAATAATTATTTAAAGAGAATACACTTTACCCCTACCTCCACCCCTCACCCCTTTCACTTCGTTTCTTTTTCTTCTATACATTTTCACTACTACACTCTTCATAGTAATTTCATTTCATTTCTTTAAAGAAAACTTTTTCTTCTTCTTCTTCTTCTTCTTCTTCTTCTTCTTCTTCTTCCTATTCTTCTTTTATAGAAACACACAGCTCTTGTGCTGTGTTGGGAGCAGAAGCTGGCTACTTTACCAAGGATTTAAATTTCTTGTTAATTACTTTCCTTTCTTTTTAAATGCGCGAATAGAAAATTGATCCTCTTTTATTTCTTCACTGATTTTTTTCTATCATAATATCTTTAAAAGTCGTATTTTTTTTTTCTTTTTTTCTTTTTTATAGTTATAATTAAAAGTCTTTCATTTAATTTATCACATCTTTTTATACAATTAATTATTTGATTATTTTATATTTTATTTACTATAATTTATTTGACTATTTTATATTTTATTTACTATAATTTATTTTAGTATTTTATAGAATAATTTTATACTATAAATATCCTGTTTACTGGACGGAACGTATTAATACATCAAACGTATTATTTTAAAGCTAAAGGTACAAATCTTTAATAAATAATAAAAAAAGCTACGTAATTAAAATGGTAATTCCCCGGTTAACAGAATATATATATGTATATAAATCTATATTTTATAAAAATAAACGTAAAATTGTGTGTGCAATTAGAATTTGAAAATTGATACCGAATAATACACTATTCGAAATTATTTAATCGTAAATATTTCAACAATTTAATTAAACTACCAAAGAGAAATGTGTACAACAACAACAACAACAAAAAAAAAAGAAAAAAAAAACAAAATACTGACCGAATAATATAATAATCTCAAATAATAATAATAATTATTATTATTATCATTGTTATTATTAATGCAATAAATGGAATAACATTGTTATTAAAAGAGAAAATATTATAAGAAGAAAGGTGAAAAATGTATCGTTTATTCGTGTAAATGGTTAGTTATAAAACGTTTAAACTATTTACGTTTGAGATTAGTTGGTACTTGGGGTGGTGGTATCTCCTGGAAAACTCGGTCACGTGAATAGCGATAAGGAAAATTCACACAGGGAATGAAATACCCGGTTGTTTTTGCTGCGATAAATTGCACACCTCTCTTTTTCACTCTTCTCTCTTTCCCCACTTCCACCCACCCCCCGGAGCTAGTTTGGTTGGTGGGATGAACGTTCGTCGTTCTCAGTGACTTTCAACGACGGTTTAAAAAAAAGAAAAAAAGAAAAAAGAAAAAAAAACGCAAACTCCAAGATGAATAGTTCGTGCTACAAGTATTACTCATCTTAACCTGTTTATTCATCGGGATCATCATATCAAACGAAGTTTTAAAAGTCAAGATGATCTCTTCAACTTACTAACCCTCCCCCCACCCCCTAACCATGAGGCTTTTGTCACTTTTTTTATTTATTTTATTTTTTTTTTTTTTATAAATATACGTATTTCGAATTTTTATTTCTTTTTTTTTTTTACTTTTTCTTTTTTTCTCTTCATGAAGAAGAGAAAAAAAAATTATTTCAATTTACAAAATTTTTCCGAGCTGTTGGCCAAACTTTAAAAGTTTAAACATTTATGGATTAAACAATACAAAAAATATATAAATATAAATCTATGTTATAACAAAAAAAAATATTGCCAACAAACGTACGCGTTCACAAAAAAAAAAAAAAAACGAAACGTATACATATTTGATTTGTTTCTCTCTCGTTGATATGCTTTAGTAAAAAGAAAAAAAAGAAAAAAATAGAAGAAAAAAAAATTGTGATAAAAATTGAAGAATGGTTGATTTAATTGATCCGTGCATGGGGAGTTTAATATTTGCTCGTAAAGTCGTTCATTTCGTACAAACAATAGAGACGACAAGCTTTTTCCCTCCCTA
>NW_015148985.1:488733-516457 GCF_001465965.1 Polistes dominula
AAAAAAATGTACGAGTAGTTTGTTCTTTTATTTTTTTATTATATATATTGAAAAAAAACCAAATGTTATTTTTTATAAAAAATTACTGCTATCTTTATCTATTTGTTTAAAAGTATTTTTTACCAAATTTTTCTCTAACGCTGATTGTGTTCGATGATTAATCGAAAGAAATTAGTCGTCAATGAAGTATGAATATTAAAAGAAGAAAAAAATAGAAAGAGAGGGAGAGAGAGAGAGAGAGAGAAAACGAAACGATCGAAGATATGGTGGAAGAGTTATCGTTTAATTTAATGGCGTTTAATGATCCACGAGGTAGGATCCAAAACTCGTAACGAGAATTATCGACGACTACTAATCCTCCCTCTCTTTCTCTCTCCATCCCACTCTCACTTCATACCGGAAGTTAACGTTTCGAACTTTTCGCCAAACCGACCCGACCATCCCTTCTCATTTCCCCATCTTCCCTCTTTTTTCCTCCAACCCTTTAGACTCGAGGACTCCCGAGAAAACTTTCAACTCGAGTTAGCTTACAGGGCAAATATCGAAATACTTTACGTGAGTGGGCGAGAAAGTTTGTTGATGAGCGTTATGTATCAACCTACGTTAAGTGTGTATATGTATGTATATATATATCAAACCATTTCTAACTTTAGACTATTAGAAAATTAATTTAAAATCATTAATTGCTTTAGACTACGTATACACAAAATTATATATATATATATATATATATATGTATTTATTAAGTGAAATCAAATTATAATTTGGTTTACTTGATATCCAATTATTTATAAAGTTTTATTTAGAAGATATAATAATCCTAGATTTGATTTTATAATCGTCATTTCGATGATCAGAGTAATGAAAGAAAAAAAATTGAGATATGAAAGATTATTAACGAAGGACAACGTAGTCTAATATAATAATCTAATCTAATAATCTAATAATAGAATAATAAATTAATCTATATAATAATCTAATAATTAAATCGTTAATATGATATTAACCCTTATTATCGGTCGTAAATCACCTGGGAAGTGATTTACCAATATACAAATATTTTATTAATAATTAAATAATTAATAATTTCATATATAGTTGTAGTACTATTTTAAGACAAATAATTTATTTCTTAATAAGTAATCAATTATTCTTATAATATAATATTGAACAATTTTGTTCAATATTTACCGAAACCACTTACGTAACCTGTTAGTGAAAATAATCAATATAAAAAAAGAAAACCCTGTCGACACCCTGAAAACCGATAAAGGGTTAAATTTGTTAAAAAAGATACCTTAATACATACTATATACATATACCTTACTACATACTATAATAATACTATACGTATTAACGTATATATTAATTTATATATATATTATAATATTATATATTACAATAATAAATTATATTATATATTTATTTTATTATTAATATATTATATATTAATATAGTAAACGTACTGTAATAAAACAAAGATACAAAAAGAATAAGTTACATTTTCAATTTTGAACGTTTCGAAAACTGTGTTGAAATTCGACGATATATATATCAGTGAAATGAGTCTTTGCAGTTGAAGAAACTTTTCCACCATATATAAGTATACAGTGATCACTTTTCTGATTTTTTTTTTCTTTCTGATTGCACTTACACACAGCACACACATACATATACATATATAGATACAGAAAGAAAGAGAAAGAAAGACATAGAGAGACAGATATACGTGGACACAGATGTATTGAACGAGGAACGGTTGTAAAATGTTTTCGCAAGGGACAAGGTACTCTCTCTCTCTCTCTCTCTCTCTCTCTCTCTCTCTTTCCCTGTTCTCTTATCGGCCACAAAGCCACTGGTAATAAGTTTGAAAGAATTATGGTACTGACATTTCTCTTTCTTCCTTCCTTTCTTTCTTTCCTTCTATCTATCTGTCTGTCTCTCTCTCTCTCTCTTTCTCTTTTTCTCTCTCTTTCTTTTTTTACCCTTCGTGGGAGTTTAAAACGACACTTTTACAGCGATAACGTTTTATTTGCCATATCGAAACACGGTATGCTTTCCACGCAACTTCGAAACGAATACTGGACGAAGCAAGAAAGTGTTGTTGTTGTTGTTAGTGTAGTTAAAGGGTTGAAGAATAAGTGAAAAGAAAATAGAAGGGGTAGGAAGACTTTTTACAGGTTCATACGAAGATGCACCCTGCCCTACATGCCCCCTCATGTTCCCCCATTTTCTCATTTCAACAGAAATACAACTATTGGATTGGCAAGTAAATAATTGTAGATTTTTTTGTTAAGTGGTCTTTTAAAATCATCAATGACTTAGTTGTCAACCTAATATTTTTCCTGTTTTTTCTTTGTTTTGCTTTTTTTTTCACCCCATTTTATTTCTTTCTTTCTTCTTTTCTCCTGAGGAGTATCAGAGTTGAATTCAATGAAGTATTCAGTTAACATTTAGTATATCGATATACATACATACAAACATAGCATCTGCATTCGAGAAAACTGGTGAAGCAGCAAGAGGTATGTGTGTATGTGTGTGCATTGAGTTGCCTTGTTGCGATATCGCATTTTACGGTCACGAAATTTTACCGTTCGTATATCGCATCCTACTAAAGAGTGGGAGGATATTCAGGGTGTGGTAGGACGGATCCTGGGGATTGGTAGAGGTCTGGTTGGTTAACTTCATTTTTACCCTATGCCAAAATTCGTAATATGTTAAATCGTTGATAGAAATATTATTCGTATCTCGAATTATATTTAATTCGAATAAATTAATGTGGTTTATTAATTGAAATGAAAAATAATTTTATTGTATTTATGTCATTATTCGTGAAAATTCTTATGGAAATTTTTGAAAAATACGATTTATAGGAAGATTTTGTTAAATGCGAATTAATGTTGAAATACGTAAAATTATTGAAAATTCAAATAATTTGTTTTACATTACGTAACATATTATTAAAATAAACATACGTGTTAATTCATGAATTTCATTGAATTCCGATAAAAGTAAATAATTATCTTTAAGTTTCTTTTTTTTTTTTTTTTAATTGAAGGAAATATATATAAATGATAAAATATCATGTATGCAGATCACACATTTTAGAAATGTAAACCTTATTTATTATCGTACATAAATAAATTCATTATGTGAACTGGTGGTAAGCTGTTAGTAGCCGATGCATACGAGAACACGCATGAGTTCATCTCAATTTATTTATATTTTTTATTAGTTTGTTTTATTTCGGCATTGCCTCAAAATATTCTAAACATCTTGAAATTTGAGAATATATTTTTTTTTTCTCAAAAATTACAATAGCCAATGATCATTACTTCATACGCATGACGAGTATACACGTCGATAGACAAACTCGTACCCACTTCTCCATGAGGAATATACTCGTCGATACACAAAATCGTGGCTACTTCTCCTTGACGAGTATGCACGTTGATATACAAAATCGTGCTCACTTTTCCATGACGAGTATACACGTCAATTACAGTTAACCAATTACAGAAGTTTTCACTTGAAAAAGGAAAAGTCAAGGCCCGTTTGTGTCGTCTTAATTTTTAATTTTTCTCATGGAAACTACGCATGGTGTTTAGACTTTTTGTACTTTTATTTTGAGATGAAACTGTAAGAAAAATAAACTCGCGGTTTCGTTTCGTAGAGATAAAGAAAAAGCAACGTCGTTCGCGAAATAACGTAATATTTCAGGACCACCGGTAATACCGGCACTACCACTGCTACCAACCACCATAGTCGACCTTTTCCCTCGGTGTTGTAAAAAATTTTGGTACTTCCAAGTGTCCGAGTAAGTTAAGAAACACAATGGACGATCTTGCGTTTCTTGCTTTCTTCTATATATATATATATATACTTTATGTAGGTATAGAGGTATATAAGTATATACAGGTATATGTGTTTTCTTGTCATCCTCACCTTACTTGCTTTATATAACAGTCGACTTTGGAATAGAGAGAAAGAATAAGAAAGTCTAAGGTAAGAGAAAGAGAATGAGAAAGAGAAAAATAGAATAAGAGAGAGAAAGAGAGAATGAGAGAAGTCGTAGTGAAACTTTTAATGAAGAATCTCTGTTGTTTTGCTCACAAGTGTTGTGTTGTGTTGTCTCTTTGATAAGAATAAAAAAAAAAAAATAATAAAAAAAAAAGAAAAGATTTGATAATAAATGAAAATAGGAAAGCAAAAGTAAAAGGAAAAATGAAAAGTCAATTTTAAAATGACGTAGATTATCAATTTTTATTTTCACGTACTGTTTTTAAATGAAATATCAAACGTTTAAAAATAAAAAATGAAGTTAAACGTTCGACTACATAAATAAACGTTTATACGAACGTATAAAACTTACAAACAAAATATTTCTTTAAAAGATCAACGAAATGTTGAAATTCTCTCGATCGTTTTGTTTATCGTTTATAAATAATAAACACATAATGGACGTTATAATAACGTTCGCGGTCGTTAATAACACCAATGGCAATGGCGTCGCACATTATCCCCAAAACGAGTAACGGGTGATACCAAATGAAGGGCCACTGTGTGTTCGCTAGCGGTTTTTAATTTATGGACTGCCATTTAACTCTTTAACGAACGAATAAACGAATGGAACAAGCTCAATCGCTAACGATACGCATACGGTAACTTTTAACGGAATTCGTTTCAATTCGATCATTAAACTTCTTCTTTTTTTTTTTTTTTTTTTTTTTTTTGAAAAATTCTTTAGAATGGGAGTGATTTGAAAAAAATCACTACTTAACATGTTCGTAACCTAGCGCGATTCGGTTGAGTTTTTCGCCAGGCCCAAATCCGACTGTCGGCGGAACAAAAAAATTAAACTTCAAGACATCACTGACAAGAACAAAAAAATTAAACTTCAACATTGAAAAGTTTAATTCGAAAAACGAATTTTCTTACAAAATATATTTTTCAATGAGCGGAGTATACAAAAATGAACCTCCCTCACCAAAAAAAGGAAGTGGAGGTTTAATTTGAATAACGAATTTGCCCATAAAATTTATTTTTCAATGAATGAAGTATTAAAATATGAACTACTCTCGCAAAACAAAAAAGGAAGAGGTTTTTTATTCTCTTTTCTTTTCTTTTCATTTTATTTTTAACAAGACCGTAGCCCGTATAATCAAAATTTGCAATTCCTTTACTTTTAACGAGCCAGCTTAAAAATGATTAAAAGGGATTTTATAAATATTCAAAAAGCGTGAACACTATCTCGCACGTGTTTGACTATGGTAGTGTGTTTATATTGTTTTCCAGAATTCTATCTCTATATATATATTTTTTTTCATAGGTAGGTTGAATCTTATCCCTGTTAAAGATGCTAGGAAAAGCTCATGGAAAATAGTTTGCCAAAGCCGTAGAGTAGAGTTCGATGAACTTGATTTAAATTTTCCGCAATGCCTCACGGCTGTTACATTACGACCAACGACCAACGACCAACGAATACGACGACGACGTCGACGATACGACGTTCCCTTTGTCCCTTTTCCAAAGTTACCTAGATGCAATAAGAACAAGAGAATATGTGAAAGAGAGAGAGAGAGAGAGAAACATGGTTAAAGTGCAAATGACTTTTTGCACTTTCGAAAACAACTCAAAAACGTGTTTATCAACGTGTTCTGCTGATTAAAATTCGATGACTTTGACAAAGTTTTACAAAACAATGATTATTCAATCAAATTTTCTATTTCTAAAATATTCTTAATATATAATTCATATAAAACATAAATAATAGAAAATTCAAAAACATTGTATTCGGTAAGATTAATATTTTTAAACAAATATAATTTACAGCAAAAAAATTGATTCACACAGAAAGTGTTATTAAAAAGAATAACAGATGGAGATTATTATTACACGTGATCTTAATACAGTATATTGTATTAAAGTAAATTAAATTATAAACTTACTACGTGTAATGTGATCGTTATAGAAGCAAAACAAACCTACTATTTCTCTCTCTCTCTCTTTCTCTTTGCTAGTACTCAAGTCTTGGCTGAAATACAATACTCCTGCATATTAACTCGTTTGTCAGGCACTATCGTTTTACATGCTATATATATACTATAAAAAATACATATACATAGGTTCATTTATATATATATAGTATATAAATTACATATATGTTTATTTATATATAATTATTATATATTTTTAAAAATATTCTCAATATATTATATATTATAAAATTATTTCTATATTTTTATATTTAAATATATAAATATAAAAATAGAAATATTTAATCCAATTATTATATTCATCTATATATGTATATAAAATATAATAATAAATATACTTTATATTCAAAAAAAATATATATATATATATATACTATAGAGGTATCAATTATACGAGTTCTATGTAAATCGTTCCAAGTAAATACCAAAGAGAAGTTTACATTGCACGAGCGAGTTAATTAGCATGGCGAGTATTCGCACCGGTGTAGACCAGTTAATTAAGCTGCTTTCCTTTCACCTATTCCTCTACTCTCTCGCACACACACACACACACACACACATATACTCACTAACTCTTTCTCTTTCTCTATTAGTTCATACATCACATGCATAAATGTATACAACAACAAAAACAAATTAAAAATCCAATTGCATTTACGGACGATATCCTTCGAGATTAAAAAACGATCAATTACGATTTAATAAAAACAAAGAACAAGTACTCTTGACATAATGATAATCTTGTAAGTATGTGAATATTCACAAATTATGATTTAATATTTTGTTGTTTTCTTTATAATTTTAGTTACATAAATTCTATTTATAATAATAAAAATATTGTTTATATTTATTATATACTAAAATTTGTTCGGAATTATTGCAATATGTTTCTTAATGTTGAATTTCATTTGTTAGAATCAAACTCGCCTAATATAATAATTTAAAAAAACCTCCAATTATAACCTTAAATAATTTCAAACTAACCTAAAAAAACCTCAAACTAACCTAAAATAATTTATTAAACTAGCCTAATATAATAAAATTCTATTATTATATTAGGTTATTATATATTATAAATTATATTTTATTATAATTACAGTAATTATAATATATAATTATAATTCTAAATGTTATAATAATAATAATAATTAGAATTATAATAAAATATAAAGAAGATTTTTCGGATGTTTAAAAAAAAATCGAAATCTCCAAAAACAAAGGGTTAATATTAATCATAGAAAATTTATTTAAGAAACATAAAAAATACATAAATAGATAGATCAATTGCGAAGATTAAAGAAAGAAAAAGATCAAATAAACAAGCTCATGTGAAAAACGTAAGAAAGTTCATCTTTCGGGGGAATAACTTTAACAAGTGCTACGTATACAAATCATCGAGGGAAAAAAGGGAATAGTGGTATAACTCTAGGGCGATTAAACAAACGAGAATGAAAACTTTTCCCCTTGACCGTTACACTTGGAAATCTGTGAAACGATTAAAAGGAAGAAAGAAAAATTAAAAAAAAAAAAAAAAACAATTCTACGAGTACCCTCGATGTTACCGATACGAAAAATGCTGTGAACATTTTTTTTTTATTAAGCCATTCATTTTTTTTTCGTAAACGTTAACATTATATTTATATTGAAATAAATAATACTGATTGGATTAAATTTAATTAATTAATTACTACAAAATTACAACAATATTTTCAATTGTAACAAGTGACAGGTATTTAAAAATATTAAATTAAAAATTTTATTTATTTAATAATTGATCAATACTATTATAAATATCAATAATAAAAATAACAAATGAATTTGAATGATGATAAATATATTAAAAATACTCATATGTAATTAAGTGATTATTAAAGTTATTATAATAAATTTGTTAATATATTAAACTTTTAAATAATAAAAAAATAAAATTGAAAAAATATTTATTTGACAAAATAAGTCAAAGTAAAATGAAAAAAAACCCTTTCCGTATGTAATTTGTTTTAAATACAGGAACAAGTCGAATTAGGGATAGGTTTACAAAGGTTTGTAAAACCATTTTTACATCTGGAAATTTAATTTCGAAAAGAATCGACTTTCTATCCAACGTGGAAAATGGACGTCATAGAAGATGTTCATATATCCAACACGAGATTTTTTTTTTCTTTTCTTTTTTTGTCCCCCTTTCCTATTCTTCCTTTCTATATACACTGAAAGCAACTATACGTGTGTATACGTGTAGTATACTCTTGTATGTGTTGAATAAGTGTACGATTTAGCAGGTTATATAGAAATATATATGTATGTGTATATGTGTGTGTGTGTAGGTGAAACGCAACGACTTACAATATTTCATCCCTTAAAAACTTTCTTAAGTGCAACGCCAAAGCAGATCTAAGCGTGCAAGTAGTAGTCGAGCGAAGGAAGAAAAGAGAGCTTCGATGAAAAAGCTCGTGGAAAAAGCGTTTTTACTTTTCGATTCCTTTCGTCTTTCTTTCTTTTTTCCTACGATGTCGTAGTAAAAAGAGACTAAAGAAAGAGCTTTATAGCTTTTCCTTTTTTTTTTGTGTGCAAAAAAGTTCAAACGCGTAAAGTCAAAGTAATGTATACAAAAAAAAAAATAATAATAAAATATAAAAAGGATAACGTTTAGTAATTCATTTGTAAAATATAAATACTTTAATTGAATCAAATCTAAAAAAAAATTAATATTAATTTATTTATTATTACTAATATTAAAATATAATATTATTCCTTATTAGAATTTATATATATACTTGCAAAATTTAAATACTTTTATCAAATCAAATCGTGTAAAACAATATTAATTTCTTTATTAATTTTGTAATAATTCCTCGTCAACATTTAAATATTTTTATTAAATTAAATTTACAAAATTAATATTCATTTATTTATTATTACTAATATTAAAATATAATATTATCCTTTATTATAATTTATATACACTTGCAAAATTTAAATACTTTTATCAAATCCAATCGTGTAAAACAATATTAATTTCTTTATTAATTTTGTAATAATTCATCGTCAACATTTAAATATTTTTATTGAATTAAATCTACAAAATTAATATTCAATTATTTATTATTACTAATAATAAAATATTATATTACTCTTTATTATAATTTATATATTACATTTTCAAAATTTAAATACTTTTATCAAATCAAATCTAGAAAAATAATTACGTAATATAATTTACGATAACAATTTAGAAAAAACAAAAAAAAAAAAAAAACACGAAAAAAGTAATTTAAGTAAAACTTGATTTTATTTTCTTTTTCCGACGTACTCGTTTAAATCAACAAACTCGTGTATACCAAACTTTGTTCGACGCCATTAAAATGGCACGGTCTTAACGCTAAACTTTATCACCCGTCTCTTGTAATTTGTATAAAAATCCAGTAACATGTATCAAAAAAAGAATTCCCCACAAACGCATAAAATCAACAATATTCGTTTATAAATAAACAAAAAATATATATATTAAATTATTCCTAATTCAATTTGACTTAAAAATCATATTGTATAATTAAAATATCTACATATATGATTTTATTTTTTCTAAAAGCAGTTCATTTCACCTTGTCTCAAGGTAAGAAAAGATTATACACGCAGTATCGGTGTTAAAATACCAAAAGAAAAAAAAAACCAAACAAAAAATGACAAGGAAATATCTCTGGTGACTTTTTCAGTTTAGTTATCCCTTGTTTTAAAAAAAATGTAAGAAATAAATTCGAACCCATGGTACACTTGTATTAGAAAAAAATATAATGCGTGAGAGCACATTTCCCACGAGCAAAAAATAATACAGAAGAAAAGAAAAAAGATGAATAATATGACGGCAAAAAGGGAGATAAGTAATAAAAAAAAAAAAAGAAAAAAAAATTGATAAACGAGATAACCGAGGGAAATCCTATAAGGGTGTAGTTCTCTATTTTTTTTTTTTTTTTAAGGATTACAGAACAAGGATGATCGTAGGATAAAAAAAACCCCTAGAAGAAGAAGAAGAAGAATAGAAATAAAAAAAAAGAAGAAGAAAAAAAAAGAATGGGATGTTGATTTTCTATTTTCCCCCGTAAATTCGCGGAACGATTTTGGGTTTTTCTTCAACGTTGGGTGTATAAATCGATTCCCGCATTTCCATACCGCGGTTTTCCTTTAAGCGTATCCTTTCAAACTTGGCAAGGATATGCTTTTATCGGACGGATTCCTTCAGAGAACCATCCTCTGTCCCTTCTACCCTTCATTCCACTCCCATCACTCTGTTCAACCTGTCGAAGAGAGAAAAAACGTAAGCTATGGGTATCCTTGTTGCTCTTATTTTTAAGAAAGAATAAAACTAACGCTATGCTGAAAGTAACGTAACTGAAAAAAATTATCTAAAACATTGATTTAAAAATAAAAAAAAAAAAAAAAAAAGGAAAGAAAAACGTATTCCGCTTGTCACTTTCTATCTTTTTCTATTTCTTTCTTTCTTTCTTTATTTCTCTCTTTTTCTTTTTCACCATTTTGTTTTATATTTCATTTTATTATCTTCCAGAAAGATTTTTAACAAATAAAAACGTTATGTAGACACGAACTCTTTTCCATTTGTTCGATAAACGTCCTTTTAAAAGGATTTGAAATATTCTAGTTCGCGTGTTACTTATTATCCTTCAAAAAATTCATGCTACTGTATTTTTTTTTAGTTTTTATTATCAGAGAATTATATTTATTATATATTATTTATATTTGTTTTATTTATATCTAGTTATGTTCCTCTCACGAGGAGTTGTTGTGGCTCAATTTGATTAAATAGAAATAAGAAAGTATAGTTAAAAGTTAGGTTATGTTCAAATGTTTCGCGTACTCATCAAAATCTATGACCAACAGATGGCACTGAACTTACCTGTATCTTCTTCTTTGGTTTTTAAATTAATTAATTATTTTATAAATAAAATAACGTAATAGAAACCAAGCTGTATGCAAATGCAACGTTGTGTTGCAACAATGAAACGTTGCATAAACAATTATTTTATAAATAAATTAATATAATAAAAATATACTTGTATGCAAATGCAACGTTGTGTTGCAACAACGAAACGTTGCATAAACAATTATTTTATAAATAAATTAATATAATAAAAACATATTTGTATGCAAATGCAACGTTGTGTTGCAACAACAAAACGTTGCACAAATGAAATCTATATTTTTGTATATATAGATATGATATTTTCATTATATTCTTTTTTCTTTTTTATACATTACTATATTATGCTTTATATATTATATTAAATATTTTTTAAAAATATTTTATATATATATATTAATAATTACTAATAATATATATATATATAATATAATTATTATTATATATATTTATATATTTTTTATAATTTTTCTATAGTTACATAGTAATTATTATTATAAATGTTCTAAAAAATATTAATAAGAATTTCTTGTATTATCTCTCTCTATCTCTTTCTCTCGTTGAATATTTAAATGTTAAAAATGAATAAGAGAGAAATGAAGAGAGTAAAAAAAAAAAAAAAATAAAGCTAAAATAGTAACCGAAGAAGAAGAAGAAGAAGAAGAAGAAGATGTATAATTCAAGCAAATATTAGTTTTCATTTCGTTAAAAGCATTATGTTTTACGGTATAGTTTGAGTATTCTTCTTATTACGATTGAAAACGTTGATTCAAATGTTACTTTTAACCTGACTCTCTATTCGTACACGTTTTTTTTTACCTTCCAACCGTAACAAATGCACAATGTACAAAAGTACTCGTCTACAGATATTGACTTACAACTAACGTTCATACTCGAGAAAAAATTTGTTAAAAATATGAAAACAAAAAAAAGAGCTTTCCTCTTATTATCTATCTCTTTGTATTAATTTTATTTTTAAAACGGACAAATAAAAAAATGAAAATGTGAATATCTTCTTATATCATCTTACAATAAATTGAAAACATTCACCATCGTCATTCACGTGCACTTACAAAATAAATATAAAAATTTAATAAGGGGGTGGACGGTGGTGGGAGGGGATGTTTTACTTATTAATCTAAAAGTAAAAAATACATCAATTGAAAGTTTTTCAAATGTGAATAAGCGACTATTGAAAAGTACAAATACTTGTATATTCTACCTTAATGTTTCTTTTAATCTTCTTTTTAAATTGTAACTTGTATAAATTTGCATCTATAACGTTAAGAATTCAATTCATTGAATATATATATATATATATATTTTCAACCTTTTCTACGTAATATACGTAATAGTATCTTAATTATCCATAGGAAGCATTTAAACTTTGGCTTTGATTACCTGTATACCGATTAACCCCCTGAAGCTTCAATTATGTAAAGTTAAGTATACGTTTCGACCTGTATGCTTTCATTAAGCTTACATACACCATAATATGCTATATTAACTATTATTGAATTGATCCTGTAATAATATAATTATCTTTTGTTCTTCCAATTAAAAAAAAAAAAAAAAAAAATAGGAAGAAGATAAAAAAATACATCGTAGATAATACAAACGAATTGAAAAAAGAAAGAAAATAACGTTTTTAAATAATAATAATAATAATAATAATAATAATAATAATAATAATAAAATAATAATTTAAATCAGTTAACTGTGATTGACGAGTATACTTGTCATAACTCGATTCTGGCGACACAAAACGGTGAGTGTTCTCAAACGAAGGCACCACAGTTAACTGGTTGATAATAATAATAATAATAATAAAATAATAATTTCAAGAATAATAATAATAATAATAATTAAATAGAAAGAATAAATTTAAATAAATAAATTTTGAGACAGTGAAAATTTGAGTTAATTTTTTATCCGTGGGACAAATCTGTTAAAACGTGTTGCCACAGATAAGATAGGATAGCCATCATTAAATGGAAAATGGGTTATGCTATGCCAAAGAAGGATTACAATATAATATCCTTCGTAAACGGACAACGATAATCAATATTTTACGTAGCCGTAAGTTATACCAACTTGGGCAGACAGTAAGAGGATCTTCTGTACATTTGCATAAGCTAGTCGAGCTGATCGATATTCCAAAGTGAGGAAACCCAAAGGATGATAAGCGACCGTGATGCGATCCATAGTGTTCGAGAAATCACATGACTTTGCGATCTTTTCTAAGATAATTATTATTGCAATTATATTTAATACGAAACTTTATATCTGAAAAAAATTAGAGATAGTAGGATGAATTTTTAAAAGGGGGTGATAATAAATGATTGGATTTATTTAAATGAAATATTTTAAATGGTAAATATTAAGTATGCAAATTATGTATAATATGTTAAATAATATAAATAATTTATATTATTTAATAATTTAATTTATATTAATATAAATTATAATATTTTTTATGAATATTATATATATATATATATATATTTTTTTTTTAAATTAATAATAATTAATAATTTATATTATAACTTAAATTAATATATTTATATTTTTTAATAAATAATACCAATAAATGAACGACTTATACAAAAAATAAAAATTACCAGATGACATTTATCAATTTATTTTAATTAACTAAGAGATATTAATATTTTTGGTAATTTTCCTGGTAAATTGGAAATGTATTTTTTAATATGTTTAAAATTTAAAATTTTAATTTAATTTTCTATCTGATAATTTTGTTTCAATTCAATCATACGACGTTAAATTAGTTATTTCTCAAAATATTAATTACTTTTATGGAAATTCAACATTACCAAATTTTCCAACAAAGTTGAAACTTATTTGATCGGATTAATTAACTTGAAGTAACTATTTAAAAAGATCGTACGAAATATAACCAAAAACGTTCTTACTTCAAAGATATCACAGTAAATTTTGTAATATTTGATTTGAAACTGTAATTTATAAAATATGCTTCTTTTTTTTCCTTTTACACTATTTTGCATTTAATAATATAAACATCATAGATAACGTTTTGATACAATTTTTATTTCATTCTCTTTGTTTTTAATTGTTCTCAAGAAAATCTAAGCAGACATTGTAAAATAATTGAAATTTAAATGAAGATTTTCAATGAATGTTTACAACCTTTTTGCCCCAATCCTAATCACATTCTATTTCCTATAAACTTCCAATAGCTTTGAACGTTGTTCGCATAGTCGACGTTATTACCTAGAGAAGAAACTGTCAAGAAACTAAATAGAATTTCGACCCTTTAAAATTGCTGTTTCCAAAGAACCTTTCTCTCCCTCACTTTCTCATATTTGTTCGATCTAACACTTTTATTAACCCCCTTATTTTAGATTTCCTTTATCCTTCAATCTATCTGAAATTTCGTACGTATTTGAAATGAAGTATAAAAATAATTAATCGTGCAAAAATATTCTTGTAGTATGAAAACAAAACAAAATTATTTAAAATGACGTGAATCAACATGACATTAAATACAAAATTCATATTTTGTTCTTTTTTTTTTTTGGTACATTGCAATTATTTCCAATTTTTAACATTATAATTATTAATTATTATATTAGTATAATATATTGTCTATTATTTTTAATAGTATATTATATTATATTTTATATTATTTCTTATATTATCTTTTATATTATTTTTAATAGTATATTATATTATATTTTATATAATTTTTAATATTTATTATATTATTATAATAATAATAATAAATTGTTATAATAAATTTATTTTATTTTTTTTTTCATCAATAAATCATTGCAATTACCAACACAAAATTTATTATTTCCACTTCTTCTTCTTCTTTTTATTCGTATTCTAAGTTTTATAATAAAAAAAAAAAAAAACAGAAACAAATTGTAAAAACTTTTCGGTACTTTTTAGATGCGTATGAACTATCGTTAATTGTAATTAATACTTACGGTTTATACGATAAACAAACATTTTTTTTCTGTTTAAGTAATTCCACATTACACGTATTCTCCTCTTCTCTCGACATATGAAAACATACTGAAAGTTAGAACTCCCCTTTGGGGAGGGCTAATTAAACCCATAAGTTGACGAGACCGACGAATGCCCTTGGAGTTTACGTCATCTCGTTGTTTTGTTTATTAAACCTCGTTAATTAATAGATAAAGTCACGTGTGAGAGAATAATCACACATGGGACATTTGCTAAATATTCTTTTCACGTGTAAATTAAATTTTATATTTTCCTAACTATCTTTTTTTTTTGTATATACATTATTCTATGTTACTCTAATGTTCAATTAACTAATGGTAAGAATTAAATAAAGAGATAAAATAGTATGTTAGTATTCATCTCGACACACACACATATACATACACAGATAGATTGTATATGTACCCAACTAATATGAAAGATGAAATAGTTGAAAATTAATTAACGCGGTAGCATGTATCGTATTATATCAACAAATACATGAGTAGCTATCTATGGGTAAAATTAATGAATGACGTTGATGAATTTATTTGAAAATTAT
The DNA here is from genome assembly GCF_001465965.1 of Polistes dominula. The sequence continues at coordinate 504,218 of NW_015148985.1, forward strand.
TATACAAGCGAAATATGTGATGAGAGGAGACAGAAAGAGAATCGACGATGAATTTTCGCTAAAATGATGAAATATTAATGATACTTATTGTGGTGTGATGTGGTGTAGTGTGTCGAAAAAAATAATAAAAGACAAATAATAATTCGTAGAATATTAAATGAAAAAAAATAATTTAACATTTTGATACAATTATGACATATATATATATATAATTCGGTACAATAAAATACAATCGAAATTCAGAATGCATAAATAATACGAGAGTATTTTTATGAACCGTGAAAATTCGCATACACAGTGTATAAAACTTTTAAAATGGGATTATATATTTGAGAGTATCATATTCGATAGAACATAGAAAAATATATGAATCGATTAAAAAAACAAAATGCTATTAAATAAAAATTATATTATTTTGATATTCGTGTGACATTTATTTCTATCATCGATAACGAGTTATTGAAGTGAACTGTTAAAAATACCTCATCCAGGTATATGTATACGTATATATATATATATATATATATATATTCACATATGAGTATTATAATATATCGTAGTCTGCTATCATTTTAGATAAAGAATGAAAGAAAGAAAGAAAAGGGAAGATGATTTTCACGAGAAAAAACGTGATCAACGGTGTGATGGAAAATATGGTAATAAGGGTGTAGGTATAAGTACAGGTACTTTCATTCGTGAACAATAGCGTACTTCTTCCTAACATGTGCTCCAATTCCATTTACGTTGTACCTACATATATATAAATATGTATGTGTGTAGTTGGGTGTACGTTTCATGCCACTATTTTTTAATATCCCATTCATTCGTTTCTATCGAACGGAAGTGAATGACGATTGGTACAACATTTTCCACGTATGGTCGTTCTCCCCCTTCCCCATACGTAAAAACGTTTCACAGCAATAAAACGTTTTCAAGTGTTTAACAGAACGAGAGAGTTAGTCGTTTATCCGTTCGAGTTTTCGAAGTCAATTCATGAAATCGCCAAAGAAAGAAATTCAATTAAAACAATTCTATCGTAAACGAGAATTAAATGGTTGTATACGATTTATTATTTTCATTTGTTATATACGAGTATAGTGACTATATTACATCCGTGTAAACGAGAATGCAATTTTAATGACACGCTATATGTCACATGAACATATATTATTTACACATATTACATATAAATTATACCACATACGTTTTATAATTAAATGTAGACACGTATGAAATATATTAAACGTTTTTTAATAATAATATAATAATAAAATATTTTATAATTATAATATAACAATATAAATAAAATTCAAGTGCTAATAACACAATACAATTTCTCATACTAACCGTAAATAATTAATAATTTAATCGTAAAAGGTGTCAATAAACCCATTACCCTAAAATAGCCTTTTTTTTGGATTATATATAATATAATTTTTATATTTAAATAAAAAGAAACAATTGTTACAAAAATAGTACTATTTTGGTTAGCATAATATGAATATCATTATACAGTTAATTTAATTTTTTTTTTGGTCATTTTCATATTGTGGCGGATTATGGGGTTAAAGTTGACATCAGTAATAAACATGTTTACTAAAGTAACATGTTGAAAATGTTTTGTTATATTTCCTAGGAATCTTCTTTCCTATATTGCTATACTCGTAAATACATTTGTTCGAATAATGGTACTATTGGTGTTAGAATGAACACATTATATATATATGGGTGTATATGTTTCTTTTTATTTCTCTCTCTGTTTCTATCACTCTTGGTAGAACTTTAAATTGCATTTCGTGCGAAATCCATCGAGCTCGACGGTTTCACGCCCGTCCAACCATCGTTTCCGTTCGTTTGTCGGACGATTAATCCTCGGACGAACGGAATACCCGAGTTCTTTCGTTTAAAAAAAAAAAAAAATTACGTTTATATGTTCTTCTATCTCTTTCTCTCTGTATTTCTTTTTATCTCTCTTATTTTAGTTAAAACGCAACGGTATAAGCAACGAAAACGAGTAGTCGTACGCTACCCCCTAGGCCCACCCTCCAACCCCCTTTAACATCTGTCGTGAACGTTTACGATAATCGTCGTATCAACTACGGAGAGTACTATGTGCCGAGCTATTATCATAATGGGCTACGGTAGAGGTTTATTAACCGTTCTCTCTCGTTAATCGCACACGGTGCCACGCAGTTATCAAGAGAAACAAAGAGAGAGAATGTGTGAGTGTGTGTGTGTGTGTGTGTATGATAGAATGTCAAAGAAGAGAATGAGAGAGAAAGAGAAAGTTCATTTTCATCGAAGGTTAGTAATTTATCGAGAACATTATTTCAAATATAAACCATACTATACATATGACACGTAATATTCAAAGTATAATTAAATACGATGAATTACTGTTATCTATTTTTTAATTACATTGTTCGTAAAATAGATAGAAATAAAATAGAATACATGAAATAATAATACAGGAAAGAAATATAAAAAAATAAGGTTTGTTATGTCATATGTTAATCTGAAAAAAATGTGAAATAATTGAATTGTAATATAGCGCTATCAATTGAAAACTTACAGTACTTAAAAATCTCTACATAACATTTAAATAATAAATCCTTTAATTAGCAATAAAAAAATAACAAATAATCGTGATAAAAACAATCCTATGGTTTTTATTTAGTACATTTAACATTCATGTACATTTTGGAGTATAGTAACCTGTAACGTGAACATATCAAAATAATTGAATTGTAATACAGCGTCATCCATTGAAAATAACATTTAAATAATAAATCCTTTAATTAGCAATAAAAAATTAACAAATAATCGTGAGAAAAACTATCCTATGGTTTTTATTTAGTACATTTAACATTCATGTATATTTTAGTATTATACTAAGTTGAAAAAAAAAACACACTAAATAAACAAAATTTCATTAAGATCAATTCAGTAATTTTGAACTTCATTGGAAACCAACATTGTGACACTGTATTTTTATATATAAAGATTAAAATAAATAACGTTACCACAGTTCAGCATTCATTGATTGTTTATCCGATGGATTTCATTTGTTTAAGACAAATTTCTCACCTGTAACAAAAAGAAAAATAGGATTATTTAGTACAATCTTTGCTATAATAGTTTTGTGAATCATAAAAATTCAATATTATTGATTAAAATGAACATTTAAATTATTTTCAAAAAATTGATTGAATTTATATATAATTAATAAACAAAAGTAGGATATATAAGTAAACACTTTGGTCAACTATTTAATCAAATTGATCTAAAATATTGAGTCAGCTACAAACTTATTGTTATCAGTTCAACTCCCACGTACTTTTCAAAGCAATTTCGATGCATTTGCAACTCACATGAGCCAATTAAATGCCCGAAGGTATATAGATACACATATGCATCAACTATATACATCATATATTTTTATACATCAACTCTAGTTGGGTTATACGAATTTTTCAAATTATTCCAATCGATAAAATATATTTAAATAAAAATAATAAAAATAAAAAAAAGAAACTTCACGATTTCAATTTTATCGATATTTACAATTGTTGATAGCATTGATTCATTATTATATTAAATTACAATCAATTAGATTAAAAGAAAAGAGAAAAAGAAAAAGATAATATAAATTCTAGTCACGTATATATATAAATTAAACGAACGAAACGGGGAATTTATTTTCAATTGATTTTTCCCCTTTCTTTTTAGAACTTTGTGCGTTTTTTTTTTGTTGTTTAAATTTCTCCATTGACTCGTAACAAACCGTATGTTCGATAATCCAATTCAAAAGAGTTATCCTTAGTTACCAGCCAATTCCATTAGAGAAAATGCAATAGAAGTTGGGAATGGGAAAAATGTCTGACGGTGAGTCAAAATCAAAAGAGAAATAGAATTGAAATAATGAATAAAAGAAATAGCAATATAAAACGTTAGTGGATCAATCCGATTGAGATGCTCATGCCAAATGTCTTCGAAGTTAGTGGTTAGAAAAAAAAAAAAGAAAGAGAAATGAATTTGTTATACGATATTATCCCTTTCTCTTATCTTTTTTTNATTGAAATAATGAATAAAAGAAATAGCAATATAAAACGTTAGTGGATCAATCCGATTGAGATGCTCATGCCAAATGTCTTCGAAGTTAGTGGTTAAAAAAAAAAAAAAGAATAAGAAAAAATGTGTAATCATAAATATAATTATTTATAATATATTTAAAATATTTTAAAATATTTTAAAGTATTTATTATAATTTATATATTTATATAAATATAAAAAATACAATTGTTAAATTAATAATATTAAATTAAAACCAATCTATATATATATATATATATATATATATATGTGTGTTTAAACAATCTAAAATATAATTAATGTCTATTACAATATTAAAATTAATTAAATGTAATTAAAATTAAAATAAAAAAATTAAAATAAATATGTAATTTTATTTTGTACGTCTATATATATATATATATATATATAAAATAAAAAGATTATCTAAAAATGTGACTAATATTAGATAGCTAATTTGATTTTGTTAGAAAATGGAGGTTAATCTACTTTCAAAATAAACGGTTGATCTATCTATCAAGATTAAATAAATGCTAATAACTTATATTATCATAGGAATTTATTTTATTATTCGATGTTGCTTAACAGATCTTCTAATATGTTTGTACGTCCTCATTTTATTTTCTAATTTATTTTTCTTTATTTTTAATATTTCTTAATCCTATTTTTTATGTTAATTTCGTGTGTTCTCAGTTGGAACGTGGCCGAACTCAAACAGCGTCCTTCAAACGAGTAGAGATGAGTTTCTTGAACTCGAGAAGAAGAGATTCTGGTACTACAATGAAATAAGAATAGCAGGAAAGAAGGGAAAGAAAGAAAGAAAGAAAAAAAAGAAAACTATCCCTCCAACAGATATGGGGGAACAGTATTTGGGATATGTGTGTTGGGTATGGGTCAAAAAACCTATAAGACGTCTCATTTATCAACTTATTATATTCGACTATAAAAACCATTTGAAATGATCAATTCTACTTGATATATTTTTCCTTTTCTTATTTTTTTTTTTTTTTATTTGTATGAATGTGTATGTTATTAATGTAGTTTAATTTGAACTTTTATAATATTTAGCTCCCTATCTTTTCTTACTAGACGTTTTAAATTTCATTTCGTTCATCATAATTTATCCTTATCCGCAATTCATTAATTTTCATAAATAAGCTAATGAACGAACTGTGTCTATACAAACGTTACGGATTTCAAACTTCAACTTAAATACTAAACTTTAGAACATTTCCTCTCAACTTCTCTGTTTCTTTCTCTCTTACACTTATTTTCTTTTATCTTCAGAAAACGTGAGCTTTTAATTGATTTAATTAGGATGCTTCGTTACGTTTCTTCCCCATTTCCACTCTCTTTTCTTTTCTTTTTTTTTTTTTCATTCAATTTTCAGTATTAACAGGTAACGTTAAAACTCGGTTTAAGTTTTATTAATAAATCTTTTCAAGGAAACAGATCTTTGTATAATATATCCTAACGGAAATTAGATTAATTTTCTTTTTCATTTTATCGATGAAACACATAATTGTTATTGGGAATTCAATTAATTAATTAATTAATTTTCCCTTACGCAGTTTTTTTTTCAATAAGCATTTATAAATAATTTTATTTATTGAATAATATATATATATATTATATTTTATTATATTTTATACATATTATAATTTATATAAATCTTTATTATATTAAATTATATTATTTATAATATATATTATATTATATTATATAAATATTATTATAATTTATGTAAATTATTATTATATTAAATTTTGTATAAAATTTATTATATTAAAATATATTAAATTAAATTATAATTTATATAAATTATAATATTTATATATATTATATGTAAAAGATATATATTTATTTGATGCATCGCAAAAAATATGTGAAACACAATTATTGTGTTATTTTTTTTTGAAATATTAACTTTGATAATAAAATATCTTTCAATATCAAATGTAATACCGAAACAATTAGTTTTTAGCTATTTCTATTGAATTTTTGCTTGTTCAAATGCTTTATTTTTTTATTATTATTTTACGATATTGTCAATGTTCCAACTCACGTAAGTATTTTTCCTGATCCGATTGTCATCATCAGATCTATGTTATACCTCTAACAAAAATAATTTATTGATAAAATACAAAAGAAACTATTTGTTCAATTTCATATATCAAAGAAACATAAGTACAAGTATCTATTATCGAAAATCGAATGATAAGAATAGTCATCAGTAACGATAATTCACATTTTTTCGAAAAGTTAAAATTTCAAAATGGGAACGACCATTTTTCAAGATACTATTTTTAAGATTTTAACCTAGCATTTATTTTTTTTTTTTTTTTTTTAAGAGATTATATATAAATGAGTAAGTTTAAACGACGAGAAAAAGAAGGTGTGTGTCTGCCACCATGGAAAAGAAAACGTATCAGGTTGATGGATGTCTCGGGAGAGTTTTCTACGCGTCATTTCAAAATGTGAAATCCACCAGACCATGCACAAATGTATATTTGTGTATGTATGTGTATATGTGTATGTGTAAGAGAGATAGAAAGAGTCATCTGATAAGAAATAGAACCAACAAAGTCCTGTCTCACTCTTATCGTTCTTTTCTAAGAGGAAAGGATGCTCATTCCTCGTTCCAAATAATACAACACGATGCAAAAGAGAAATAGGAAAGAAAGATAAAAGAAAAGGAAAGAAAAGAAAAGAAAGAAATAATGGCAGGCTACGAAGGATTTGGAATAGTAGTAGAATCTGTGTGGAGAATTCTGTGGACAAAAATCCCAGGATTTGTGTTGGTACAATGAAGTGCTTTTAAACAACTACGTAGAACTAACAGTGTTGTATAACGTGTTGAGAATTATACTAGTATTAGTTTTACGTTTAAGGCCGGCGATATATGTCAAATAAAAAAAAAATCGAATTTTTTTTTTTCTTTTTTCATAAATAGTTAGTTTACCATTTTAAAAATATGCCTGTCAATTTTTAGAATGAAATTCGCATTATTTATCGATTAAAAATATATTTAAGTGCTCCGCCTCAACTCGGCCCTAAACGCGAACGCTAAACTTTGAACGCGTTTTTCTCAAAACGACTTTTTTCAAACTGTAGTGAAAGATAACTCAAAAAGATTTCAACCGATTCTTATGAAATTTAACACATATTTTCTTTATAGTATTAGCTTCTAGTTGAACTTCAAAAATGCCACAAAAATTGCTATTTTTTACCCAAAAACTGTTTCAAAAAGGGTCCAAAATCAGACTTTTTTGTCTGAGTCGTGCCAATTTACGATTTTTTGACTTTTTAGTTTTTCCTTAGTTCAATTAGAAGATACATGTTTTATGAACACGCTGTGACCATTTTTTAAAATTTTAGATTGCTGTAACTAAATCTAAAAATCACCATGATTGATGCGTTTCGCCGCGAAGGCCTCAGGAGATTAGTTACTACGGCGGCTATTTTGAAAAAAAAAAAATCAGATTCTTATATTTTAATATGTAATGAATAAACATGCTGAGTTTCAAAACGATTAATTTATTCCTTCTATTTTAAATAAACCTTCTGAAAAACGGTCAAAATTTAGGTGTTTACATGTATCGCCGGCCTTAAGAGATTTGGATTAGGTGAAATATTTTAAAAAGTTTCATAATCTTATGGTAATGTTATTTATTAAAATCTAATATCAATATACTATATTTTTCTTTTTTATTATAGAGATTATTATAGAGATTTGGATTAGGTGAAATATTTTAAAAAGTTTCATAATATTATGGTAATGTAATTTATTAAAATCTAATATCGAAATACTATTTTTCTTTTTTATTATATTTAAATATTGTATACAATAATTAAATTATTTATATATTAAATATATTTAAATATTGTACAATATTTGTATAAAAAAAAAATATATATATATATAATAACCGTTTAAATCCAACTACATTTCTACATGAAAAATGAAGAAAATAAAAAAAAAATCAAAGAATGTTCGTTCAATTAAAAAAAATGTATGAAACTTAAATTTGTATTTAGAATTAAAAACGTAAAGAGAGAAAAAAACATAATCGGAATCTCCATTTTTCTATCATATCTATAAGTTTTTGATTCTTCATTTTCTTTTTCTTTTTTCAAGTTTTATTTTTGTTCATACTCTATATGATAGTTGTCTTCATCGAGATCAAATATCTACCAAATTATTCGGTCTGCTTTCCTGTCTCCCTTTTTTCTCTCTTTTTTTTTTTTTCTTTTCCCTCTCCGTCAATCCGATTCTGTCTCAATCGTAATTTGATTTCAAAGCGACAGATAAATCACTAGAAGACAAATAAAATAAATCCTCTTGTAAAGATATCTCCGAGAAGTGAAATCTTGATCATCTATGGGATCAATATCGATCTAGAAAAAAAATTCATCGCTTTTTTTTAAAGATTCTTGCATTGATATTTCATTTTATCACACCTTCTTCTTCTTCTTCTATTACTTTTTCTTCTTATCATTTCTTTTATGTATCTTTCTTTTCTCTTTTTCTACCCCCTTTTTTTTTCTTTACTTTTCGATACTTTCAATTCAATCGATTCGCAATTTGTTCTCGTTCCTCCCTTTTATTTATTTATTTTTTTTTTCTTTGTGTTTGTTCACTTAACTTCAACTTTTCTTCAACACGAGGTTTATGATGTTTTCTTCTTCTTCTTTTTTTTTTTTTTTTTTTTCTCTTCTCTTTTTCTAGTAGCAGAAAGCACGGGAAAAAAGATTTTAAATATTCTAACGTTTACGAAGGAAACTATATGGAGAAAGAGAGANCAATCGATTCGCAATTTGTTCTCGTTCCTCCCTTTTATTTATTTATTTTTTTTTTCTTTGTGTTTGTTCACTTAACTTCAACTTTTCTTCAACACTGGAGTTCAGACGTTTTTTTTTTTTTTTTTTTTTTTGATTCATTTTATTTTTCTCTTCTCTTTTTCTAGTAGCAGAAAGCACGGGAAAAAAGATTTTAAATATTCTAACGTTTACGAAGGAAACTATATGGAGAAAGAGAGAGAGTCAGTCCCTTTAGGATTAATCCTAAAACTGGTTTAGTGATGGTCACGTTCTATCCCACACTACGTGCTCCTTACCCACCTCCCCAACCCCACTTTCTTTTAAAAGTTATTTTAAGATGCCAAGGACTTAAGAGTTTTGAAAGTAACTACGGTTTTTTTTTCTTTCCATACCTTTTCTTTATGTTTTTTTATTAAATTTTCACTGGCAACTCCATCTATCACGAGAAAAAGAAAAAAAAAAGAAGAAAGGTAATAAAGATATTTTAACAAATAAAATATTAAAGTGGTTTGTGGTAACAAAAAAAAAAATAAAAAGATAAAAGAAAAAACTTTTTATGTATACTCGTATGCAAAAAAAAAATTAAATTAAAAGAAATAAAAAAACAATGAAGAAGAAGAAGAAGAAGAAGAAGAAGAAGAAGAAGAAGAAGAAGAAAAAGAAGAAGAAGAAGAAAACAAAATGACATTTCAAAAAAAAAATTGAAAAATATCTTACAAAAATAAAAATGTAAAAGAAAAAAACATTTTATATATACGTGTACGAACAAAAAAAATTAAATTAAAAGAAATAAAAAAAAACAACGAAGAAGAAGAGAAGAAGAAAAAAAAATATTTTAGAAAAAAAATGTATAAGAAAAAAATAAAATGATACTTCAAAAAAAAAATCAAAAATATATCAAACAAAAAAAATTAAATAAAAAAATATTTCGTAAATGCGCGTATGAAAGACAAAAAGAAATAAAATTAAAAGAAATAATAAAAAATACAAAACAAAATGATATTTTACGCTTATTTTTCTTCTTAACGAGACAAAAAGACAGAATGAAATAGAGAAAATGAAAAAGAAAAAAAAATCAATTTAAATATTCAATTCTACTTAGGCGTCACAAAGAAAATTTTTATTCTCGTTTGATAAAACATCTAACACATTTGCTGTATCTTAAACGTTTTTTTATACAAAATTTAGAATCTTTTTACTTTCTTTTTTCTTCTTTGACAATTCAAGAGTCTCGCCACGATTCTGGATCGATGAAAGAAACTCGTTATCTTTTCATCTCTAGCTTTATCACATTTTTATTTTATTATATTTTATTTTTCTTCTATTTGTTTTTATATTTTTTGGTCAAAGGCATTTTGCAACAGCTTTTATCAAAAATTTTCCAAGCTGGCCAGTGATTTAACGTTGCTTCTATCTCTATCTTTGTCTCACTCACTTTCATCTTCTTCCTCTTTTATTCACTTTCTCATCAAGCTCTATTTTTTCTCTCTGCACACACACACATATATATATATGAACACTAACATATAGAAAAAGGGGGAGCTTTAACCCTCCAATATTTTCCGCATCTCTCTGTTTCCTCTAACTCTTTTGAATCTAACTTCGTAACCGGAAAAACGTCGACTATGAAATATTTTCGCATGATCGACAACAAAGAGATTTTCATTTATTAACAATCGTTGTGGTAGTAGTGGTGATAGTGGTGGTGGTGATAGTAGTTGCTAGACAACAGTCTCTCTTATCACTTTTGAAAAAACTACATTGACACGTACGGTTTCAGTTGATAAAAGAATAACAAATAATGATTTTAAAGAATGAAATCGACTGAAATAATTTCTGATACAAGGAATGAAAGAGTGGGGGTGATAACTAACTGTTTTTTTGACATATTTTAAATGAAAATGACCATTTATCTCTTGTTTACTGTTTAATCCATTTGAGACTACGATTTTTTTTCAAACATGGTTTTTCAAGAGGGTTCATTGACTCGCTCTTTTTTTATTATATTGTTAATTTTATAATATTTATAATATTTATATTTTATTATATAATATTATCTCTATTATTTATATAATATCGCATAAAATAATATTTCTAATGTAGTAGGTAATAATGTAAAAAATGTTCAATATCGCAGAATCGTATTATGTTTTTTTTTTGCCTTTCTCTCTTTCATATATATATAGAATATTATTCAGATTTTTTCAACGATTTCATTTCGTGAACGGGGGACGAAAACGGCTTTAATTTCCTTACCCATCTTAAGAAAAGGAAAATATTTTTATTAGCTTCGTATAAAAAGTATCTTTCTTTATTTTCTTTTTTTTTTTGTGAATCCTCGCAAACGCTTATTTCGCATCAACGTTTCTTCGAGCGAGTATAAGAAGCAGCAAAAGCACAGCTTTATGTCTCCGTGTAACGTCATTTAGTTCAAACGATTAAATTTAAATTCCAAGCTTTTCTATTTCACTTTCATCTCATTCTATCTCTCTATCTTTCTTTCTTTTTCATTCATTCTTTTCACTTTTTCTTCTTTAGAATGATTTCTCCCTTTCCCTTTAACACCAACCAACCATTTGCTGCTCTTCAGACGTCTCTTTGTAACGCGAGAACAGGAAAAGACTCGTAGAAATTGACACAGACGACTTTCTGCTACTTCTGCTTCTGCTTCTGCTTCTGCTGCTTCGAGCAGTTCAATTTTGTTTCAGCCCTGTGTGACTTTCTTTTCCCTACTTTTAACCGAAGGCTAAAAAACGTGGGTTGTGTATAGTTTATCCCCCTTACGAGGAGCCGATTTATTTCCAAAGTGCATCTCTTCTTTTAAATCGATTCGTATAAAAGAAAAAAAAGAAAAATAACACAAACACACAAAGACAGACAAAATATTTTACTCTACTACGTATTTCCTTTTTTTGATCTTTGTATTTCTCTTTTTTTTTTTTGGTTTATAATTATAATATCTGTATATATATATATTACAGAGTTATATTATATACATAATATTTTAATATTAATATTATATTTATATTTATATAATTATTTTAAAGTAATTACTTAATACTCTATAGAATATATATATATATATACTATTATATTTATATTAATATTTTAAGTAATATTATTTTAATTATAAATTATATTAATATAATTATTAATAAAATAATATAACTTTATTATATTAATAAATTATTTTTATTAAAAATTATTATTTATTAAATTAACTTTATAATATATATTATCTTTAATTATTATTATTATTATTATTATTATTTTTATTATTATTATTATTATTATTATTATTATTATTATTATTATTATTATTATTAT
>NW_015148985.1:516487-549269 GCF_001465965.1 Polistes dominula
TTATATTTTCAAATATTTTTGCAATGCTGAATTTTGTGAACGTAATCGAGTCACATTTGATTACTAAAAATCACATTCTACCACCCGCCTTCTCCCCATTTTCAAATGATTAAACCAATTTTAATTTTGAACGATTGGTTAAATTATTATTTCATTTTTCTATTGTGTCTATAAGAAAAAATTAGTACGAATGTTTAATCTTATTTCATTGCTAAATTATCAGTAATAATAATAATAATAATAATATGGCTGAAAGCATTTAACTTTGACTACGATTTTTTGACTTTTACACAATCTTTTTTCTCTTTCTCTTTCTCTTTATTTTTTTCTTTCTTTTTTTCATTCTTTTGCACTAAATTAAGATGCGTCCTTTTACTATGCATATTCGTTTCTTTGAGAGGGGGCAAGGGGGTAGGGGATAGGGTGGAGGAGGAGGAGGAGGAGGAGGAGGGAAGAGGGCACATCGTTTTAAACGTCAAAGAAACTCTTTGCCTTCGGTAGAATCCTTTGCCCGTTTCACTTTACCTTCCTTATTCGTTCTACTACCGACATATATATACTGACACACACTTACACAAGTACGTACAAACACATACATGTATATATACACACTTATACGTATACATACTTTTCTTACTTAAAAGAAAAATAATTTAGAAAAGTCGAAAGGATCTTCATTCCAGCTTACATTAATCCTTTTCCATCGAAGTTCTTCTTCTTCCTTTCGCTGACTGAGCTTCAAATTTTTTTTTTTTTTTTTTTTTTTTAACTTCGATCATATTTCTTATTTCCTTTTTTAATATTTTTTTTTTTTTCATATTTTTTATTTCATTTTATTTTCTTTGCTTCTTTTTTCTTTTTATAATACGAAGTATTTCGAATCAACTACTACTTTTTTTCTTATCGAAAGAGGAAAAAATAAAATAGAACAAAAAAAAAATAAAGTAAAATAAAATAAAGCCAAAATAACTAAATAAAAACAAATAATAAATAATAATTCTTTATCCAGATAAAAATAGAAATAATATTGTATAATAAATTTAGTATAATTAATATGTAATAAATATAATATAATTAATATCTATATAATATATGAAAATATAAATAATATTGTATAATAAATTTAATATAATTAATATATAATAAATAAAATATAATTAATACATATAATATATGAAAATATAAATAATATATAATAAATATAATATAAATAATATATATAATATATAAAAATGTAAATAATATATAATAAGATAAAAACATAAATAGTAAATAATATAGTCCACCAATTCTTTTTCCATTTAAATAAAAGCAAAAAAGCAATAAAGTAAAAAAGTAAAAGAGAAGAAAAATAAAAATAAAATATAATTATTTTTATTAAACTCTTTGGATAAACGTAAATTTTTTTTTTTTTTTATCAAAACTTTTATCTTATGATAAAAAAAATTCGAAATGTAATTATATAATAAAACTACAAAGATAGAAAGAATTAATAAAAAAAAAAAAGAAACAAAATTGAACTTTTTATTTGATATTCATTTAATTGGATAATATTTTAAAATGTTCTTTACCGATACAGCAACAACAAATAAAAAAGAAGGAAAAAACAGAAACGTAACGGTAATATGGTTAATTGAAATGCAAATATATCACAAGCAACGATTAATCCCAGTTCCTGAAATAATACAACTGATACCAAACGAGAGAAATTCTGCTAGCTCAAATTCCACGTCATCATATCGACATTCTAACACACCATACCATTAATTGAAAATATTAATTATCGTAATTGAAACATCGATCCGGTTTAATAATATTTCATCGATATTGTTCGTACGAATATATATAAAGGTATTAGGAATACCTTTCGATGTGTAATCTCATCAATGTAAAAGAACGTAAAAAGTCAATAGAAGAAAAGGAAAAAAAAAATCAAAAATGAAAGAAAGAGAATAGAGAAAATCTTGTTCATTAACGTAATGGCACGTTTTCCAACAAAATTTTATATTCACGGTGCAAACTGCAAATGAATCGATTGTATGTAATAGAAACGAAACTAAAATTGAAATAAAAATAAAAAATAAAAATAATTAAAAAAAAACGAAATCTTTTACAGGATACGAAAGAGGATTATAATGGGATTTTAACAACGCTTACGGTGCTACAAAACGGTATATAACGAAAAGATACAATTTAATTTTGTTCAAAAAAAAAAAAATATCAAACACGTAGAATGTTAATCGATGTACTTATAAAATTATATTATTTATATTTATTATTAAATTTTAATATAGATTTTAATACATATAAATATAAAAAATTAAAATATAAGTAATATTACCTATAATATTACTTATTATAAGTAATAATTACATATAGAATTATATATAATACTATATATTATAAGTAATATTATATAATATATAATACTATATATAATACTATATAATAAGTAATATTATATACTTATATTATATAATTAAAATAAAAAAATAAAAAGAGAAGGGTTAGGGATTAAGGAAAGGAAAGGGATGGGAAAAGAAGGAAAATAGGGTGATTAGTATAAAAGGAAAATAGTATAAAAGAGGGGGACTTCCGTTAGCTTGCAAATCGATATCTATAGGATTCTAATGCCATTGAATTAGAAGTACCACCTGCTGAGCATTTCTCTCGAGGAATCGATCGATTAGCGTAATGGTCTACTAAGAACAAGAGAGAGAGAGAGAGAGAAACAGAGAGAGTCGATTACGTTCTACTAGGTACAGATGCATATCTATGATCGGTTCTATAGAATGCAAAGACTTCGTTGCTTTTAAAAGAGGCCAAGCGAAATATACAAAGGATTCGCATGATGTATTAAAATCGATACAACATTTTCAGTATAACTCTTTCGTCGAGATAAAATTTTTATCTCAAAGAAAGAATTATTTAGATTAAAAAATGCTATAATATTATATATTATATATATGTATATTTTTATATATAATGTGGCTCATGTGAACCAAAATGTCGTTATAGTACTGATAAAGGTAAGATTATGTTCAAATGTTTCGAGAACTCACCAAAATCTATGACCAACAAATGGCACTGGACTTACCTGTATCTTTTTCTTTGGTTTTGAAATTAATTAATTGTTTTATAAATAAATTAATGTAATAAAAACCTAACTGTATGCGAATGGAAGGTTGTGTCAAAGTTTGAAGATAATCGGTGAAGTACTTTTGGAGATTAGCGATTAGGAACAAACGCAAAATCTACAATTTTTTTTATATATAGAGAGATTATATATAATATATAAATTATTTTTCTAAATTATAAATTATTTATATAATTATATGCAGCAATGAATTGTAAAGTTCCTATAATACCAATTAATAATAATTATATATAAATATATTACAGTTATTTATTAAATATAATATATTATATATAAATATATTATAGTTATTTATTAAATATAATATTTTATATCTAACTATATAAATATATTTTCTTTTATCAATTCCTGGGACGTGTGGTATTTCAAAAAATAATTCCACATCAAAAATCATTCTTCCAAATTATTCTAACTTATTTTTCTTTAACTATATGCATAATATATTTTATAAATAAATTCAATTATATTTATCTTTACATACATGAATTTTATTGATTATAAAATTGAAGTAAAAAAAAGAAGAAAAAGAAGTACTATAAATCGAAGGATATTATTTTTAGATTTTAATTGAAGAAAAAAATTGTTTAAATATGTGTGTGAAACTTATTAAAAAGTTTCTAAAACGATCAACGAGCAAGCAACATTCGTTGGTTGCTAATGAACCTGTTTCACCGCTCTCTAATCGTTCATGCTTGGTTGAACGAAGGGTTTACGCTTAAAACTATTCGATTTCGTTCGATATAACTTCGATAGTTGAATACTATTGAAATGTACGATAGAAGAGAGAGAGAGAGAGAGAGAAAGGAATTAGTATCCAGCATTTAAATTGATTATTTTGACAAATAAAGAAACAAAAGAAAAACCACTGAGATTAAACAACCAGAAAAAAAAGGATAAAAATGAGAAGAGAATTATAAACGTAGGAACGTTTTAAAGTTTAGGGACGTAGGGACAATTTAAAGGTAGAAATAGAATGTTTCATGTAATACTAATGACAAGCTGAACGACAACACACATATATACATGAATTTAGTTTAAACTCGTTGCAGCAAATGAATGATAAACCGCTAAATAGTAGCCAACTAGGAACTAGAACCTACGGCGGCACTACGGTTTTCACCGAAATCGGGCTTTCCTCGTTAACAACACTGCTCGTCGGCAGCTTCCAAGAGTATTTGGCCTTCTAATACTCTTGAACTAGAATCCTCCATTAACCAAAACCAGTTTCACCAAGCGATTTATTATTTGGAAAAACTTTTACCAATATAAGTTGTTGATCGATAATTTCAATTTTATTATTTATACATCATCAATAATTTCGTTGTTGTTGTTGTTGTTGTTAATCATACCAATATTACAAAATTAAGTTAATTTATTTGTAATTATTTGATAGAATTATTTTTAAGCCTTTTTAGTATAAAAACAACGATAATATATATCGTTGCATTCAAGTTCTTTTTGTTCATTTTTAAAGAATTTTTATAACTATAATTATAACAATAAAAAAAATATTGAAATAAATTTATCTATAATATCTTTTAGTGCCTTATTAATCTCACAACACATTGTATTTTAAATTAAATAAATAATCTTGTTATATATTTATTTCTTTTTCCTGTTTTCTCAAATCCTATTTAAAGTTACGTCAACTTTAGTAGAAACTAAAAAGTGTTTAATTATTAATATTTTAATTAATTAATTATCTTTTAGAAATGTCTGTTTGTTTCATTAAAAATAAAATTATAAAGAACAAAAATCAATTAGATTATTATTATAATTATTATAATTATATTATTGTTAGAAATAATGATAAAAATATGAAAGAAGAAAATGTTTAAACGCAAAAATGTAAAATATTAGTTTTCAAGAATGAGTAAGCAAACACTGACAGAAGTAATAATACCTGTCGTAGGAAGGATACGAAATCATCGTTGGATAATTGCATCTTGCGTAAGCCTCTCGTATTGCAACGACAGCGAAATGCACTCGGGTAGAGAGATAGATCGGTCATTAAACGTTGATTACTAATGTAAGACAATAATAAACGTTTACCAGTACTCAAGATTATGTCAAGTTCATACACATTGACATTTTTAATTCTTTATTTAGATATATCACTTTCCAAAAAAAAGAAAAAATAATAATAATATTTGTTTATCGATGAATTGATTATTATGTATGATTTTTTACTTTATTAAAAATAAAAAAATAAAAACAAAAAATAAATACGTTCTTGATTAAATAAAAAGAATTATGTCAAGTTCCTACTCATTGATATTTTAAATTAAATTTAAATATTTAATAAATATAATATTTTTTATAAATTATAATATTATTAGAGTAATTAAATATAATTTTAGATAATAATATTTTTAATAATTAATAGAATATTTTTTATAAATTATAATATTATTAATATTTAAATATAATTTTAGATAATAATATTTTTAATAATAAGTGTAATATTTTTTTAAAATTTTAATATTATTAATAATTAAATATAATTTTAGATGATAATAATAATAATATTAATAATAATAGTATTTTTAATAATCAATTTAATATATTTTATAAATTATATTTTTATTAATAGTTAAATATAATTTTAGATACTAATAATAATATTATTTATAATAATAGTATTTTTAATAATAAATATAATATTTTTGTATCGATGAATTAGTTGCTTTTTAACTTGTTAAAAAAAACAAAGTATATATATATAATACAATATTATTAATAATTAAATATAATTTTGAATAATAATAATAATATTTCTTTTATTGATGAATCAATGGTTTTTTAATTTGTTAAAAAAGAAAAAATAAATACGTTGTCGATTAAATAAAAAGAAACGAGTATTTCTCACGTTTTTAGATGAATCAAATCGATTGATTTCGGTGGTGACCAAATCGCGAAGCCACCAATTGATTCAACTCTAAAAGCCCATCGATTTAGGAAATGCTGAAAGACTTGCTGCTGTTGTACGTCGTATATACGAATAGGTAGGGATAAACGAGAGGAAAAAGGGACAAAAAAATATAAAAAAAAGGAAGAGGTATTGTTTGCTCGACACAAATCAGAACGCAACAATGCCGATCGATTTGAACGTAAGCGCAGTTTCCTATTGACAGACGGCCATTCGTCACCGCAATTTATCTGTCACTGTGAAAATTTCCTTGCTAAATTCTCTCTCTCTCACTCTCTGTACCTTTTTTTTTTATGTCCTTTGCAAAATGACGCACCAATTTTTGTTCTCCAATAAAACGAAAAGAAAAAAAGAAAAGAAAATTGATGCAAATGCAATTTTGTATATATGTCTGTATATGTGTATGTGGATGTATTATACTTTTAACACACATCCAATCCCATCGATCAATTTCATCATATTGAATAATTAAGAATGATAAATGATAGTAATTGTATTTTATTAATTAAACAATTTCAATCGTGTTTCTATTCTAATTTAGAGTTACGTTTTTGTTTATTAGAAGAAAATCTAGTTGACTGTTTTTGCTTTAATTAGTGAGATTTACTAATACATGTATTTCATAATTTATACCCAAGTTATGTAAAAACATGATGGATCTTTATAAACGATACGAAATAAAAAAAAGGTTCCAACGCAATTACGAGTCTCATAATTCGTTGTATTACAAGAAATTACCAAGCAACAAATCATTTTTTCCCCTAAACACAATTGCGTTAATAAAATTTAAATGAACTTATTCATTTGTTGTAGATTCAATTTTGCATAGATTAAATTTAAATAAATAATAATAATAATAATAATAATAATAATAATAATAATAATAATAATAATAATAATAATAATACATGCAAGAATTAATTTTGTACATTTAAATTAATATTAATTAGAGATGCATTTAAATTTCATTTGGTCGATTAAATTCGTATAAATTTAAATACACGAATTAATTTTCTACAATAAATTTGCGAATAAACGGCTTAACTATCTTGAATAAAAGAACAAAAAAAAAAAAAATTCATGTCAGATCATTAAAGTGAAGCAACTATAAGTCCGGTTAATAACATGGATGGGTGAACCGTACGAAATAATAGAAGATATAAATAGAAAAATCGTGTTTCGTTGATTACAAAAAAAGATGATAAAAATTATTGAATAAATGTGAAAAGATATTTTCCACGGAAATAACTCGAATCGATAAAAGAAAAAGTAAAAAAGAAAATAATAATAAAAAGAATAAAGACAAAGACGACATTATCTCGTATAATAAATTCATATGAAATATAATATTTTTTTATTTTAATAAATAAATTAATATATATATATATATATAAAATAAAGATACTGGTACGTCATGTGAACTTTTTATTTTTTCTCATTTTTTTTTTTTTTTAACTTTATATTATGCCCAATATTTTCCATCGATGAAAATGAAGTTCGTGCAACACGAGGAAAACTCATTTATCGAGACCCAAAACCTATTTTACGATATTTACCCAAACCTCTCGTATTTCCGTCACCATTTTCTTCTAAACACCCTAACGAATTTCCTGACACCAATATGTGCACCCTTAATATCCTTAGAGACATAAACTATATGAAAAACTTTTCACTTCTATTATTAATAAACATACTATCCCATTTAAATTCTTAGAAACATCTGTCAATTTTCAGCTTCATCAAAATTCTAAATAACTTTTTTATTTATAATTTTTTATATCAATTAGTCTGGTACCAATAAGGATTCAATTTCGTGTATTCGTTAAAATAATTGTTTTTATCTCGCAAACAAGTAAATGTACATGGAATATGTCAGAAACAAATAATTAGAAGAAATCCAAGAAAAACTATTATTAGTTAGAATACTTAGGATTAATTAGGATACTTTTTACATTTCGTTCTTGTGTTAAGTATTCACTAATTAGTAAATCTTGACGTGTATTTAATGAATGATAATAAAACTGATAAATAAAAATAAACATTAAAGAATATATTTCCAAATAAAATATAATTATTTTATATTTATTATATATTTTTTTTATTTTATATATTATTATAAAAATATAAGAAAATTATAATTAATAAATTTAAATTTAAATTAAATATATATATATATATATATATATATATTAAAAAAAAATATTTTATTATATTTTATTATTACAAAGACATAACTCTTTGAATAATATTAATTGTTATTCTTTTTTTAAAATAAAATGAATGAATCTTTCAATTAATAAATTCAATTACAAATTATTAATGTGGTTGATAAATATTTCCATTTAATGTGCTTATGTGTGTGTATATATAAAAATTAATTGAAATTAAATGGAATAAAATATTTGTGCGTTTGTGTATTATATTTATAAAGAAGAGAATAAGAAGAATAATATAAGAATAAAAATATAAGAAAACAAGGTCTGTTAGGAAAAGAGGTAGGAAATATTGTTAGACCGGAAAAACGTCTTTCTTCGAACGTTCCTCTTTCTCCACTTGGCAAAAGAATGGTCTAAGGATAACGAAAAGAAACGCAAAAGAAGGACGACACAAACTCGACATGCCGTTTATCGTTTCATGCTTTTCATCGACCCTTTTCTCTTCTTTCTCTTTCTCTTCTTATATACACACATTCACACACACTCTCACACACACACACACACACACACGCACACACACACACACACACACATACACACACACACACACACATACACATACACATACACATACAAAAAGTCGTTATCTGAACGACCAAAGAAGAACCTTATGTTCTTATCGTGATCCACGGTAAGCAGAAATGTAGTTTTGCGAGGATAGGATATATGCTGACCATGACATGAAAATAAAAAGGAAAAAAATTCAATCTTAATCTTTCAAAAGAATTATTTACCTACCAATGATTTGCTAGCCCTTCCTTCCAAAAAAAAAGAAAAAGGAAAACATTATTTTTTTTTTGTTATACATGAATAAAGATTAAAATAGAAGGTATTTGGTTGATGTTGAGAACAAGTAAAAATTGTAAAAGAAAATGATAACCCTTTAAGGTAGTTAATTAATTAGCCCCATGTGTGTTATTTAAATTAAACAAAAATAAATAAATATTAATCTAATACTCTACTATTTTATATATTTATTATTAATATTCTATTATTAATTTATTATAGTACATAATATATTATATATTTGTATATTATTATATTTAATATTATATTATTTAATATATTTAATTATTTTATATATATTATTATTTATTTTTTTTAATATATATAATATATAATATATTATTATATTATATAAAGTAATTAATATTACAGTATATAATATTATAATAAATTAAAAAAAAAAAAAGAGAAGAAAAAGGTGAACGATTTAAAACTATCCATCAAACGTCACAACTTTAATAGATTTTTCTTTTCGTATTATTAATCGAATTTGTATCTGCTATATTAAAATTGTGTAAACAACATTAAATAAATTATATCGAGATATAATATATTTGTAACGTTGGGGGGGGCAGGGGGCAGGGGGGGGAATTTGGGGAAAAAATTTTTATTGTTATCAAATTCTTTCATTCGTTCCTACGCCAATGAATAAATAATGTCATTCATGAATTTGATAATGCATCGACCGCGTAGTCGCATTTTATCGATACCACATTTTAAATGCATTTCAACGCACTTTACAAAGCTGCCATGAATTCTATGTTCGATAAATCTTCGAGCCACAAATGGAAAAGTTGGATGCTGTTTGAAGGACGGAAAAGTCGTTCGATCGTGCGATTATTGAACGAAGTTAAACATACGTGGGTGGGTCTATGTGTATTTCTATATGCGTATGTATAAATATATATATGTGTGTGTGTGTATGCAAATGTATAGCGAGAGTGGATAGATGCGAAACGTACTTTCTATGGATATGTAGGATTATAACGAGAATTTGGTGTTTCTTGTATAAATCATCATCTATGGTGTGTCCTATTTCAATTAAATCTAGTTAGTAATTATTTAGTCGTTTTACAAAAATTCTTCGAGATAATGTTGAACAATTGTTATATTTATTTATTAATTGTTTTTAATGAATATAAATAATATTTTCATTATTAGATATATTTTTAATTTTACTTAAGAAATAATAATTTCAAAGATCATAATAAAATGAGACATCCTATACATTTCGTATACGAGTATATTATCTGTACAAGTATACACATGTGAATACATTAGATATATATATATATATATATATATATATATATATATATATATACGAGTTATACGTGCCCTTATGCGTCACCTAGTTTCTCTATAAATAGATATATATGTATATATGTAGTTTAACAAACACATTAATCACCAGCATTAACGTGTTATTATCACATAGCGAGTTATTGTTCTCTCCTATCTCTTTCTTTTTAACATTTATATACGTATCTATGTCCGTTTCTATCTAGAAAATGAACAATTTGAGATTAATACGTTCCACGTATGCTTGTTGGTTTTAAAATCATTATATTAAAACTTTTCGATAATTTGACAACGATATTTGCATGTGTGAACATTTCTAACAAAATAAAATAAAAAATACGTGATAATATCTGTCGATACAATTGGTAACAATATTTTTTCTTGTTTTTAAAAATAATCCAAATGTAATTGAAATAAATTTAAGATATAATTATAAAAATTGATAAGGTATTTTATTTAAGTAGAAAATGTTAGATAAACTTTGAGTATCTTGCGATATCTATCTATCTCTATCTCTCTTCTCATTAGTTCAATATTAATTTAGTATGTATAACTACATGTATACATATACCCACGAATTTAATTATGAATGGTTCGATATTAATTTAATAGATATATAATTTTAATAAGATATTAATAATTTGCATATTACGATCAACAGATGTTACATTAACAATTCAATTGTTCGGTGTATTCCTGTAACATCGACAACGTCATAAATAATAGAAATATTTCAACAATTATTTTAAGATATGTAAAATAAATAAAATTTAATTGAGAATTGTAAAAATAAAAAAAAAAATAAAAGAAGTTAAATAAAAGAGGAGAAAGAAAAAAAATATTTAACATAATTATTAAGATAATTTTTACAAAAGAGAAGAAAACAATAATAATTGTAAATTAATAAACAACACATTTCTTATTATTTAATTAAAATAATATATATATATATATATTAATTATGAATTATTTTTATATTTATTTTATATTATAATTAATTAAAATATTATATTAATTATAATTAATATTAGATAATAATTCTAATAATTTGTATTAATAGTAAATTTCTAAATTTAATTAAGAATTATAAAAAGAAAAAAAGAATATTAAATGAAGTAAAATTAAAATAAACAATTAAAAAAGAAAATAAAAAGAAAAATATTTTGTTCTCTCGTAATAAATTATGCATTGTTTTTTGTTAAAAAAAAAAAAAAAAAAAATGTTTGTAGAAATCCCTCAGAGAAATTCAAGCATACTAATTCGATCCTCTCTCTCTCTCGTTCATAAACGAGATGAAATATTAAATGGATCTTAATAGCAACGGATCTCATAAAATATTATCATCTTGTAATTTGCACGT
This sequence comes from Polistes dominula, assembly GCF_001465965.1. The sequence goes on from NW_015148985.1 coordinate 528,238, forward strand.
GCACCGGACACACGCATATCCGATTCCATTTACCTGATCGAATCTCTATATTCCGTAGTAGTAGCCGAGTTTAAATCCTTTACGCTTTGAAGCACAAAATTTGTGAAGGGAAAATGTGAGAGGAAAAGGATTAATAAGCTTCTTCTTAATCCTATTCAAAGTAGTTCATCCAACTGATCATGAGCTAAAATATCATAATATTCATCTATCATCCGTACGTATTATTATTTGTACACATACACCCATGATCAATTTTGTATAACTAATATATATTTATATATATATATATATTATAATACATAACAATTTATACGAAAATTAAAGGATACGTAAAATAAATATTGGAATTAAAATATATGTTGTATCATTTTTCGTGTAACACGGTTACATAAAATAAAGCAAGAAAATTAAATTTAAAAAAATAATAATAAATTAATAAAAATAAATTAAGAAAATTAGATGAAATAAAAAAAAATCTAAATTAAAATAAATTATAATAAATAAGGAAATTAAATAAAATATATAAATAAAGTTAAAATAAATTAAGAAAATTATATATAAATGCAATATTTTATTATAAAATTAAAAAAGAAATTAAATTAAATAAAAAACAAAAAGTTAATTAAATAGAACCATTTATAATTACAAATTTTATATTATTATTATTTATTATTATTATTATTTAACAAGACCAGACAAAATAATTGAAACAGAACCGAGTGAAATTTTATTCCATTACGTCTTTCTGTTTCGACTGAAAATGAAAAAAAAAAAAAAAAGAAATAGGAAAATGACGAGTAAAAGGAATGAAAAATCGGCCCATTCAAATCTATTTTCAGAAAATTCTTCTGTCATGGAACCATCATCCTCTTCTTCTTGGTAGACAGCTCAAGGCGACGACGGATTTCTCATGAAAGAAGTGTTTTTTTCAACTGTCTTCTTTTCTCTCTCCCGATTTTTTATTTTTTTTATTTTTTTTACCCTTTTTTTACTCCAGTTAGACCGCATTTCAACGATAAAGAAAAAAACTCAATTTCATTTCGTCGTTTTCAGAAAATCGTCGTTTCCTCTTACCATCTCTCTCTCTCTCTCTCTCTCTCTCTCTCTCTCTGGAAATGGAAAATAATGAATGTGAAATGGTTTCTAAGGAATATATTTCTATTTTATATAACGTTATTAATTATTATTAAACATATTTCATTGAAATTATTATGATAAGAAAAAAATAAAAAAAAATTATACTATTAATATAATAGTTATACTATATTAATATATAAATATTGTATTATATATTAATATATATATATATATATAATACTAATTATAATAATTATATTATTAGAAAAAAAAATGTATTATTATTCTTTCAATTACAAATATTTTCAATTTATCATAATATTATATATTATATAATAAATATTGCTATATCAATATATAAATATTATAATTAAAAACTAATTAATATATACTTATAATTATATACATACTTAAGTATATTAATATTTCACTATATTTATATATAAATATTGTACTATTATTATTATACTAATTATAATAATTATGTTATTAGACAACAAAAAATTATTATTATTATTCTTTCAATTACGAATATTTTAAATCTCATTTTAAAAGAATACTCTGGACAAAACTATTCTTATAATGATATAAAAATCCTGTTCAGTCCTGTCCTATTTCATTTTTCATGAAATTTTCTATACACGTGATCAAGCTCAAGAAAATATGTCAAATGACATTAAATCGATAGAAAAATTGGTTATCTTTTTTTTTTCATTTTTAACTTTATTACATAAAATAGTTTCATAAGAAAACGTAAACACATCTGACGTTACGATCTGCCGGAAGTATTAAAAGAAGGAACTGCTTTCCGCAAAATTGTCGACAGTAAATGTTCTCTATCTCTCTCTCTCTCTCTCTTTCTTTTTCTCTCGTTTAGCAAAGTCATCTTCATCCTTGTCGTTGGTTATCCTACTATTGTGCATGCTTGAGCCGTTAAATACAACTATAGTTTTGTGAGTCACTATAATCCTTCTCTAGAAATTTTACATAGTTACTACTACTATTACTACTACTTTTCTCTTTATCTTTATTATTTTCATTTTATTATTATTATTATTATTATTACTATTATTATTTTTTTTTGTTTCCTTTATATTTAACTTCGTATCTATCCTCGACCATTTCTACGTTTGATTTTCTCTCTTTCTCTTTTTCTAGTTTCCAATTTCTATTTCATTCTAAGTCAAGGAAAAATAACACGTATCGTCTTCGGCAAATACTCGTTACTTCAAATCACCGAATTCCGAGCTACTTTGCATTCGAGATTGGACCAGTGAAATTGGAAAAAGTGCACGTAACTACCACCCCCTTCTACCCCTCACCGCCAACCCTGCCACCCATCGTGGTCGATATCATTCCTAACGTTACATTTCATGGCGTGATTACAGCTTATTACTTCCTTTTCATTTTCTACGATCCTACTGAAGAAAACTAATTCAGAATTTTTTTAAATAGTTAAAAATTCTCACCACTAAAAGGAATGAGAAAGTAACTTTGGATGAGAAGAAAGGAAGAAGACGCCATTTTTTTTTCTTTTTTTTTTTTGGAGTGCAATTTATAATTCAAATGTAAGTCTGAGAGGATATTACTATCTCTCGACTTAAATAGATATTACAAGGTTTATTATTATTTCAATTTGTCCTAGAAACCATGTTTTAAACGCGAGCCAAATTAAAACCGGATGTATTTAATAATATAATAATTCGAATAAAAAAAATAACAAAAGGAAAAAGATATGCAATATTGAATTTTAGTTTTATCATGCATCGAATAATAATAATAAATCGATAAAATGGTAACAACGAAAAGATTGGATTTAATTTTAAATTAAAACTGTATAAATTTATATATATATATATATATATATATATATAATATTTGTTATATAATTATAATATTATATAATTATATTAATAACAAGCAAAGTCAAATTTAGAAAATAAAAAAATTTTGATAAATATAGAAATTTAATTTTTAAATTATATATTATATATAATATTATATTATTATATATTTATAACATTATATTATTAATATTATTAATATTATAATATTGCGTGTGTATCATGTTATATAATTAAGATATATAATAGTATCACGTGATAAATGAAAATTTAATATTCCTAAAAAAAAATACTTACATTGATTTTTATCTCCAACCTTCCCCACCTGAATCCTTTTCTTTTTTTTTTTATTTATAACAAAATATTAATCAATAAATCCTTTCTCCGTTTGTTTGTTTGTTTCTTTCTTTCTTTTCTTTTCTTTTCTTTTATTTCCCGGTAAAAGTAATCAGCTCGAATTAACACCTTTTGCCACGATCTTTCACAAGTTTGTTAAGTTCTCTTCTACTTTAATTTTTTTTCTTTTTTTTTTTTTAACAAAAGAAAGAGAAAAAGAAACACACGAAGAGTTTCCGGATAGGAAACGAAGTCAAGGAAACGACGCGATGGGAATCCTACTCTCTCTCTCTCTCTTCGTGATTGTGGAATTCTTTGTCCTGCAATTCGTCTTCGTTCACTTTCTCAACTTTGGAAAAAAAGAAAAGAAAAAAGAAATAGAAAAGGAAAGAAAAAAGATAAACTAAATTCTCTCGACAAATGTTTCGTAAGCTTTAAGAAGATCTTTTTCTTATCACCTATCAACTATCAACTATTAATCTTCGATCTGTTTTATATCATCATTTCAAATATTTTGTTCTTCTCAATTTATTTACTATATAATATTGAATATACATTATAAATATTTATAAATAACACAATACTATGTAAATTATATAAATTAAATATAAAATTTGCAATATTGTTTTTATAAACGACTTTTAACCCAAATAAAAACAAAACGAAAAAAAAAACAAATAAATATCAAACGAATATAATTTCATTTATTTTCTTTTTCTCTTTTTTTTTTTTTTTTTTTATACAGTGAAAAAATATCTTCTACGAATATAAAAGAATTTCTTTTGTTATTGAATTTAATTCGAAAATAACGTACACGAACTAGATCATCCAAGATCTATTTTTGAACATTCGAAGGTGGGTGGAAGATGTGGGGTGTCTACTTTAAGAGAAAATTTATTCGAAAATCGCTACTTCATGGTCTTAAGGTGCCAGATCGATTTATCTTTCTCTCCTCTACCCCTCCGCCCGCAGTTTTCTCATCTCAAGAAAAGAATTAGGTTCATAAATATATATCCACCGATGGATACGACGTCGTTCAATTTCGTCGAAAGGTTGCTAAACCGTCTAAAGGGATGGAGGTAGTAGCAGAAGAAGAAGAAAAAGAATAAGGGCTTACTTTTCATCAATATACCTTCTTTTCTTTTCTTTTTTTTTCTTTCTACTAGGTAAAGTAACAGTATTAAGTACCATCTCGAAATTTCAATTGCTTCGAAATACCAATTTACGATTCCCTCAAACCTCCTCCATTCACCCCATTATCTTTCATAGTACTTTACATTCGATCAAAATCACAAATTTCATTTTCATATTATAATATCTCGATGTACCGATAAAATTTTCATCCACCCCAAAAAAAAGAAAAAATAATATCTCACATTTCCTCACATTTTATCCTATAAAATATTTCTACCCCTCAAATTTCACAGTATAGAAAAAAAAAAGAATATTTCTACTCTAGGAAAAATCGTGTCAAACGACGAATTACGAATTACGATTGTATAATGTATGAAAAAATATCATGTAGGCAGATCACACGTGTTAGAAGTGAAACCTTCGAAAAACTAAGTTTCGAGAGAATGAGACAAATGCAGAATATCAGGTGCGGTGCGGTGCGGTGCGGTGCTGTGCGATGCGGTGCGGAGTACGAGTCAAAGACCGAGAATAGGAAAAAGAGTATAGCTACATTCTGTCTCATTCTCTCGCAGGCTCAATCCTATATGTTTGTCTCTTTTTCTCTTCTTATTTAGTATCTTGGCCGTTTCATAGACATCCGCTGTTACACCATCTGTCTGTTACACCATCTGTCTGTTACACCGCCGCCTACCGCTCCGTTACATCGCCGCCTATCGCTCCGTTACATCGCCGCCTACCGCTGCGTTACATTTTTTCAAATCACACCCATTCTAAAGAAGTTTTCACTTAAAAAAAAAAGAAATGTCAGTGAAAACGGCTCGAGGGAAATCCCCAACAACACAACTAATGCTCTCGCGTGCATTGGCCGTGTGCAGTCAGTGTCGTGCAGTGCAGTTGCAGTGTGTAGTGCAGTTGCAGTGCAGTGTAGTACGTGCCAAGAAAAGTTGCAGCCATCTGGCAACGCATCCCAGTACTTTACAGTAAAGCAAACCGACCTCGGTAGACGACTTTTAGCCTTTTGCCAACAGATAACCATCCTCGGTGCTACGAAGAAATTGAATCTTTAGTATCCCCCTACCCCACCCCACCTCATCTCACACACTGTTTTCGAACTTTACTTTGTTAGTTACTTCGGTAATTGGGTTTGAAAAAGACTTTCCCTTTTATTACAATCTTCAATTTATTCTTTCAGAATATTACAAGAAATTTAATGAAGATATATATATATATATATATATATATATATAACAACAAATCGAAGAAATAAAATAAAAAACTATTTCACATGAAATAATTTGTTAAAAATAGCTTAACACTTGTACGCGAAACATTTAAACGAACAGATACGAGAATAAAACTAGAAAGCAATTTTCTACACATTAATAATTATTATTATTATTAATTAAAAAAAAATGTTAGAGAAATTTGTTTCTTTATTTTTTCGATATTATATTAGAACACTTGTTAACATTCGTTACGTTAGTTGAACGTTAAAAGCGTATCTATTTTCTCTAGAAGGAGAGAACAAAATGGTGATAGAAAATAAAAGGGTGATGGTGGTAGTGTTGGTTGGTGGTGGGGGAGTGAGAAACAGAGGAAGTACATCCATCTTATCCTGTCGATACTTCTCCATACCAAATGAATTCACGAACGTAGAACTGTAAATTCTTTAACCTTCTTACCTTACTCGATAAATCTTTCTTCCTTTAGTATAGTTTCTTAAAATCCTCTTTCACGCACACAGTATCTTTTTACTATTTGTAATTTTTTTCCTACTATTATTTTACTTACTTCAAGGTGATTTTTAAATGAGAAAGATTTTTAAAATACATTTACATACATTTATATATTTATATCTATAATACAGTAAAATATTGGAATATATTATATTAGATTTATTATATTATAGTTAATATTAGTATTTATTATTATAATATAATTATATTATTTTTTATAACATTTATTATTATCAATTATTATATTATATAATTATTTATATAATAATTTTAAGTTAATAAAATAATTTTAATTTAAAATCTTATTATTAAATTTTATTATATATATATAATAAGTTATAGAGTAACTTTTTCTTTTACTTCAAAATTTTATGGTTGGTATAGTCCAGATTACGGGGAAACATTTATATCATCAATGCTATGGGATTAAACGGAATGCATGCATGCAATCCAGTTTGGATATTTCATTTTCTTTTTGTTTTCCCAGTTCGAGATCAATGCCGATAAATAAATATTTTCGTTTCTGTACAGGAAAGTGGTGGTGATGGTGTTATGATCTGTGTGTGTATGTGTGTGTGTATTACATTGGTTGGAATACCACGAAATTTGCATTATATTTGCGTTATTTCTCAACGAGTACGAAGAACGTTCAGAACATTCTGACCGGTGTTGGTAAAATATATAGAGATGAATATATTTCTCTCTTCGGTAAGGTTCGTAAATTCTGTTCGTGATTTGCAACTAATAATAAAAAGAAGAAAAATACAAAATGAAAAGAAAAAAGAAGAAAAGAGAAAACGAAAATAAAAAAAGAAATCAATAACAGGTGGAATAAACGTGCTTGTTTTTTTCTTATTCTTTCACATCAGTATTCATCGTCATTTGCATAGACAAACATATCGAATAAAAAATAATATTAAACGCATTTGTAATGTTGTCGATGAAAGAAATAAATAGAAAGAGAAAATAAAAAGAATAAAAAGAAACGCTGTAAAATACTGCGTAGTAATAAAATATTCTATCATAATATAATAAATATTTATATTATTAATAATAGATATTATAATAGTATAATTATATATATATATTTCTTTTATTATAATTATATATTTTATATTATTGTATAATATAATTTATATATTTGTCACGAATTTAAATAAATATTATAATAATATAATAAATCGTGCGATAGATTAGACATAAAAATATTAATTAATAACCACATTTGTAAGCATCCTTCAAAGCACAAATAAAAAAATTTATTATTTTTAGAACTTTGTGTGTCTGTATTATATTAATAAAAATTATAAATAGTTTTAATTAATAATAATAAAATTTATATTATTAATAGAAATTATTATTATTATATAGAAATAAAAATAAAATATATCAACTTTATAGTGTAACAGGTTGATTCAGCATAATGTAAACCATGTACCTCTATATATATATATATGTACATATTTAGATAGGTAAATGCATATAAGTAGCATGTGGAGAAATGTCAGGTTACGGCTAGTGCATCCAATTTCCATGCCGAAAATGTTGAACGGTTAAACCAGGAGGTCACAGTTAAACTTAAACCGTGTTAGCCGCGTTCTAAATGCCAACTACGATTTACGTTGACCACATTCGTTAATGTGTGGGGATAGAGAGAAACACTCTCTCACACATGAGGACTTTACATGTACTCACCATAAATGAGATACGGATGTGGATGAAATGTAGAAACGTGGTGGATGAGAAAGTAGTGGTGGTGGATGATGCACCAGGATAACGCACAAGAGAACGATCGATCATTCATTCCTATCTCTGGTGGTCCTAGGATGAATATTACATTCATCGATCCCGTGCATCGTTAACATTCTTATGAACTCAACCACAAACATTGGGGAAAACCATTTTCTCCAATTTGTTCAAATGCATTTGACGTGAATATACAGTGTGATTCACCACATCTTGCCACCCTGCTCAGAAAGTATGATAGTTGCAGAAAAATGCATAAGAAAAAAGTTGCATGAACAATTCAGGACTACAATATAAAATTAATATATTTTTGATAGGTTCAGTCATTTTCAAGATTTATTGATCAACTTTGTTTTTTTAAATACAATGTTTTATTCTAATACATTCGAAGTTATTATATTTAAATGGCAAGAACTGGTGAATCACCCTGTATATGGAATTTTCATTGCGTATATTATTCGTGTAGTTTAACACCAATAACAAATTCATAAATGTTAAAATATCTTTTAGAAATTACTTTGAAAAGAAAAAATAGAAAAAAAAGTTGATAAAAATTAATTAGATTCCTTTTTTTGTTATCAATGAAAGATAACGCATGATGTAATACGGATATGCTTACATAAATTCAAACATCCGTACTAATTTCTGCATTACTATTACCAGTAGTATTATCGTAAGAGTACTACGTAACGAGTAAACCTTGTAGAGAACGGTGAATAATGTCGACCTTTCTTTTTTTTTTTTTTTACTTTTTTAGCACATTTTTCTTTTTCCCCGGAACCACCATATTACTACCATTACTATACAACGTCTACGAACATAAAACGTAATCCTAGCATATTACGAGAGAACAGAAAAAAAATTGTTTTCTTTTCGTTCCCTCCTCTCTCTCTCTCTCTCTCTCCTTTCTCTCGCTTTAATCCTTAAACAATTTTTTTTTTTTTTTTGTATAAATGCATCAAAAACTCGTATAATGAAGAAACATTTACGAGGAAAATAAATATGAGAAGTTTGAAAAAATAATAATAAAAAGAAAAAGTAATTAAATACGTCGAAATAAGATAAAATATCTTGAAATAATTTGAATAATTTTTTTTCTAATATTATTAGTGAATGTTTTAATTTCTACCTTGTTGTTTACTAGAAAAATAAATATGAGAATTTAAAAATAAAAAAAAGAAAAAGTAATTAATCGCATCGAAATAAAATAAATTATCTTGAAATAATAATTATTTAATTAACTTTTTATCATTATTCCTGAATATTTTATTATCTATCTTGTTGTTTACTAGACAAAATAAATATAAGAACTTAAAAAAAAAAAAAATGTATTCAAAAATAAAAAGAAAAAGTAATCTAAACACATTGAACTAAGATAAATTATCATGAAATAATAATTATTATTCGAATTATCTTTTTTATTATTATTCCTGAATTTTTTATTATCAACCTTGTTGCAATGGAGTATCGTTGAGGAATAGTAATATGGATGCGATAACAACCGACAGGTTAATATAGTTTACTGGAAAGGTTGGTTGGAACAATGCCATAGCTTTCAATCTGGTTTTGTTCTGGCGTAGATAAATCAAAATTAAGCCGGTGGCATGGTTCGGACATTGGTGAGAGAAGGTGAGAGAATGGTCGACGTGGGAAAGGTGAATACCGAGATTTCCTACTACTCGTACACTACTCTCTCTCTCTCTCTCTCTCTCTCTCTCTCTCTCTCTCTCTCTCTCTCTATCTCACTCTCTCTAGATGTTACTATTACACATACTCTCTAGATATGGGTAACGTTCTCAGCCTTCTAGGATGCAAACAAAATTAAACCCGTGGGCTTTCGCGCCCTTAGCACTAATTAAACTATGCTTGCCTAACGATAGTTTGCAAGAAACTTCGATCGTAGGTAGTAGAAGGGAAACCTTTCTCTCTCTATCTCGAAACTACACAAATGCAAATACAATGGTTACTTTTTGACGTATGGGGATTCATTCAACCTTATCCGTAAACTACTTTTGTATACTTATATATATGAAAACAAATAGAAAACTTTATACTATATTTTATTCCCCTAGTAATGAATTCTTACTTTTAAAAATTATTTAATCAATTTAATAAAGAAACTTAATTTTTATAATATTTATTATATAATTTATTATTCGAATTTATATATGAATTCATATTACATTCATTATATTAATTATTAATTATCAATTATTAATTATACTTTTATGATTTTTAATCATCATTATTATTATTATTATTATTATTATTATTATTATTATTATTATTATTATTAATTTGAATAAGATCATGATTGATATGATATTATTAAGATTAAGTTGAAATTGATGTTAGATCGTGTAACGTGAGACGATAATCAAAGCAGTCTTATCAAATATCTATTAAACCCTTATTAAGGCTCCGTCCTGTTAAGATAAAATAATAACATCGGGTAAAATTGATCATGATATGAATTTAATTAAATCTTAGAAAGTAATAACCCCATCGAAGATATTTCTTAATTAATAATTACAAAACTTATTATTATACTTTTGATTAAAAACTAATCTACAAAAAAAAATTATAATCTAACAGTATTATATAGTAATTATTTATTTAATAAATTAATTACTAATTATTTATGTATTACTAATTATATATTACCAAAATATAAAAAATTTAAAAAAATATAATATAACCAAAATATAATAAATAAAATAAAATATAATTTTAGTAATATATATATATATATATATATATATATATATATATTATTTGTTTATTAATTTTTGATATACACATAATATTTTATTAATTATTTTTATTTGTTACTAATTGTAGTAATATATATACTACTAAAATTATATATTACTAATTACTAATTATTTAATTACTAAATTATATTACTATATTTCTTTTAGTATAATTAAATAAAAAATATAATTAAATTATTTAGTAATAATTTTAATGAAGTAAGAAAATAAAAAGATAAAAAAGAATAAATAAAAAGAGAAAAAGGCAAATATGGAAATAAAAACAGATATATAAAATATATAAAATATGCAATAGATAAATAAAGATATATAAAAGATATAAAATATAGAATAGATAAAGTACCAATTTCTATTCCCTATGGATAGATAAAGGAAGGGTTCGAGGTAGGTTTCGTACCACAACACAGTTACCAACCAACATGCATTATATAACCGACAACAATAACTAGACTATCCAACAACACAAGGATGAGAAGTCAAAGTAGAGATAGGTAAGGGAACTGTTTCGGGGTTAGGGGGTTAGGTAGAAGGGAATGTTACGAAGAGTAACTTCGAAAACGGGAACGCAACCATAATCTCGTTAAGCTTTGCGTACTTCTCGACGGTTACTGCCAATGTAATGTCATTAAGAAAGACATCGGAACATCGTTTTCTACCCAATACAGGTGTATTCTCCATGTATCTGTTTTCTTGTCTCTCATAACACACTCCTCCTCCTTCTCCTTCCTTCCCCACCATACTGATTTCCTTCTCTATCTATCCATCTATATTATCTTTCATCTTGTATCTATCTATACTCCAATAAGTTTGCGTTTGTTCATAAACGTGACGCGCGTGCGACGTTTAACTTGATTGTAACGCTTCGTACGACTTTGAACATAACAAGTAGTAGTAGTAGTAGTAGTAGTAGTAGTAGTAGTAGTAGTACTCAATGTGTTATATATATCTATATCTATCTCTCTCTCTCTCTATTTCATACTCCTCTTTACGTGGTGCACCAACCACAGGAACTCCGTTGAAACGTCTATAACGAGCAATTAACCGTCTTCCCTTTACCCTTCAGAATATTTGCCACGTAACTATTCCCCCCTGTACCCCCTCCCCCAACACACACACTTCGCATACGCGAAAACTTTATTACGTGAATCATCAAATAACTTGATTTAGATTTTGTCATTTATCGATCCAATCACTAGTTCGTCAAATATTTTCAATGTATAAGTCAAAGTTGTTTAATTTATTTCAAATGTATCAATTATTGTTTTGATTTAAACGAATATTTGTTGATACGGATGTATTATATATATATATATATATATATTAGTATGCAAATGCAAATTGAATTGATTAAAATATGATTTTGCGTATTCGTTTAATAACGATCTTTATCAAAACATGAGAAAGGAATTTATTTATATCAACAAATATAATTGATAAATATTTGAAGAATAATAATTAGTTTCGAATAATTATTTGGAAATCAATGAAGCCAATGAACAACGATGATGATAATGACGATGATGATGATGATAACGATGATAATAACGATATGATTATTATTCAAATCGTATACGTGCATAATATTTTATACAGATAAATTAAAATTACATATTTATTTATTTAAAAAAAAAAAAAATCAAGAGATTAATATTATATTGGGTTAATTTCAATGTTGGTAAAATCTAAAAAAATATATAAAAAATTGTATAATACAAACCCCTTTTCTTTCGGGTTCACGATTGATTCACAGTGGTACTTTTCGTAATCAAAGGTAGTGTCGAGTGTGATAAATAAAAGGATTCGTTTTGAGATAACCGGTAGGTAAGTCAAGAGAATTCATACGTTTTACTATACATATTTCTCTCTCTCTTTCTCTCTTTCTCTCTGAGGTGAGTAGCGAGGTGGTAGTAGTCACAGGTGGTCGTTCCGTTCCGAGAAACTCTAGAATACGGATAACGAAATTGCTGGCTATTCATCACGCAGAAAACGAGCATATCTAATGTTCGTGCTTACTATACTCGGACTTTGCTACGTTGCTAATACCATTTTACAACACGCGTAATACGGTAGTGCACATTGCTACTATTGGTTACCACCTTCCAATTAATCGACAAACCCGTTCATTTATAATTATTATTTTTAATGAACACCTTAGTTCTTACCAATCTTCAAAACTTATGAATAATTTAAGCTTAGTAATTTACTTTAATTAAAGCTTAGTAATTTTTTTATCTGGGGGATTTATGGTGAATACCGTCAAACCGTAAAAGAGTTCAAGAAATACACGATTTTGTGGTCATGGGGTTGGTTTTGAAAATACCTAAATATCGCATAATTGAATAACTCGATACCGATATATTCGATATAACTAATTTAACTCGAATATGGTAAAATATACTAATATACTATAAAATAATAAAAAATACTAATATATAAATATATACATAAATATAAAGAAAACCATGGTTTCAAATATAATATAATATATATTATTTCATATATATAATAATATATATATAAAATATACTACATATATATAAATAATATACTAATATACTAATAATGAAGTATACTAATAATAAAAAAAAGAAAAACAGTAATATAATACATATAGATAAAATATTATAATTGTCAGTTCTACCAAGAACTTGCAAAATTCACATTGCATGGTTCAACAATTCGCGTTAATAATCCAACGCACAGTATAAAGTGAGACGACATGTTACCGGCTTGGTTACAACGTTTCATCGTCAAACTGGCAAAGGATTCTACTTGCGGGGGAAGGGATAGAACGAACGAGGTTGCTTAGTGAAGAGAAGGGTTGCCTGCCAGCCTGTCTGGTGAATAGGGATAGGGGGTTTGAGCGAATGTTACACGACAAAGCCGTCCAACATAGTCTTCCTCTCAACTATCACAGATGGGATGATACGCACAACAGACACAACTTCTCTCACATACACACACACACACACACACACACACAAACCAACCTATTTGCCATCCTCTTCTTCCTTCTACAACGTTACATCTTGCATCCTTTCTGGTGTCTCTTATCTCACTCTACCCACAAATGCTTTTGCGTTACTATTCCATGGACAACTTAAGCTCTGTGGTTCGTTAGACGTATACCCTCCCCCTTCCCCCTATCATTCACCCCATTCCCCCACTGATACGCTCTACCAGAAGCGATTTCAAGTTTAATAGCTGAATTCAAAGCCGTTCTACACGATATCGGCATTTTCGAAGACGACGCATATCCTTTACTAAATTCATCTTTCAACCCATCCAACCAACCCAACCCCACATCCCACTACCGATTCCTCTTTCTACACTTTCTACTCATCCTTTGTAAGCCGCTGTCATGTTTAGCGGCTTGTACCACGATTACGATCACGGTGATCGTAGAACCTAAATTTGGTTTATTGCTATTGACATTTACTGATTCAAATCGAAAATATAATATTGTGAGAGAAATAATAAAGTTTATGATTATTTAAATATTATAATTTTTAATATTATTATTAATTAATATTAATTTAAATTTAATATTAATATAAATTTTATATTATTATTATATAATAATATATAATATTATATAATATATATATAATTAAAAATTATAATTAATATTATATAATATTATTATATAATTACTATTAATAATAATTATTATTAATATAAATATATAAAAATATAAAAATTAAATAATCAAAATCTTGCTTATTTGTTATTTCTTTTTCTTTTTGTTTTTTGAAAAGATATATTACTATTTTCTATAAGCTTTTATAATTTGATTGTTCAATTAATTTGTAAAAAAATAAATAAATAAATCATGATTGATTCGTTATAAATAATAATTATCAACTATTTTCAATATATGGGTCAAGATTATACCCCTTTGATATTCTATTATAAATATATCGATAATTTATTTTTATAACTGCGTAGGATAATGTTTTAAAAATATTTACTCAATAAATAAATAATCCATTTTATATTTTGTAAATTATTCTACCAGACTGAACGATAATACTTTTTCATTATACAATACACAAATTTTCTATATCTCCATGAATTATCTATGAGGAAAATTATTCTCAACACTTGATAAACATCAAGTTTGAAACTGATTTAAATATTGAATTAACATACTTATATAAAAATATTTAAACAAATAAGGAATCTATAACAAATATTAATTAATTTTATCACTCAGAATACTATTGTTTAATTATTTTCCTAGACTATGAAAAGGTTAAACATTTAACCAAGAAATATTGATAATATGATATTATAATGTCTATTATAATATTAAACCGTACGGATGTTTAATTAACATAGTTCGAAAATGAAATATATATTTATTACAATTAATTTAATATAAATATACTACGATATAATGTAATTTATTACACCGTATATTAATTAACAATACAAAGCAATCATCAATAATAATCATACGCTAATAGAAAAGTCAATAAAAATTTATTTACTTCATATTTATTATTTAATCAAATGCGTATAATTAAAATTATCGAAAACCAATATCTATTTCGAATATTAAAATATATGAAATCTATCGATGAGATGATAATCACCAAGTGGCATTGTTATTCTGGTTATTTAAAAAAAAATATCAAACCAAAATGAAGATGTTTGAGTCAAAAATATTTGATAATTCAGACACGTGCTTCAAAACTTTCTTCGAAAGGAGACAAACTCTAGGAGATCTTCGATTCGAAATTTGAATGATATTATCAGAACTACGCAATTCTAAAGTGATTTATTCAAAAAAAAAAAAAAAAAAAAGTTGAGAAACAATACGAAGAAACTTTTTCACCAATCCAGTATATTTATATGTACTTTAATTCCTTTTGTTGAGATTAGAAGTGGTTGATAAATTCTTATAAGCAGACTTAATTGCTTAAAATTATATTTAATTAGTACGAATGCGAGCCATGCCCACCGTGTGGCTGGTGCGAAGCTTAGAGTGTAGGTTTAGACAAAGTACATGTAACCCTCCTACAACACGGTTTCCTTTCACAAAAAAAAACCTTTGTACAATACTGTGCTTCTACAGTCGTGGCGAGGCTTACCGTCTTAAAGATACAGTTTTGCGGAAAGTATTTATTTTTATCTCTATGGCCTGAAAACAAAAGTCTCATACAACACGGCATTTTCTAGGAACCTATCTACCGTGTTATAAGAGAGTTACCTGTACTACAACGTAATATAAAGCGCTCTTGCTGCTACCTCTTAAGACGGTACAGTGGGAAGGTGTTTATGGTGGGGAATAGATGAGTCACACACTGTTTACTTTCTTGTTCACGCAGTACATAATACGATATCAATTTACATTTTCTTAACACCTTTTTCACTTTATTTATTTTTATTTCTTTCTATCTATTCGACGAGCTTCGTTATATCGAATAGGAAAATATAACCGAAATATAAAACGAAAGTATTATGAATTTGACTTTGTTAATCGCAGTTAAACATTTTAATTGTATACACGTGTAATTCTCATGATAAAAAAAGAGAAACATCTAATTTTATAAAGGCTACGTTCTTTTTACATAGAAAATTTGTAAGTTTTGTTCAATTAAAATAAAAAGAAAAAATCAATGACATGTAATGAAAAGAAAATTTACATATAAAAAAAAAGAAATAAAATAAAAAAAAAAATACATGTCATTCAATGTGAAGAAGATTTACATATAGAAAAAGAAGTAAAAAAAAAAAATCAGGTATATCTCCATCATCTTTTACTCTATTAAGGTATTATATCGTATAAATATAGAAAAGAAGGAACTTTGTAAAAAAAAAAAAAAACGTGGTTAATGCTATGTGCAGCCGACATAGTTTTTAACAAGAAAAAAAAAATTTTTTTTTTAAATTAAAAAAAAAAAGTCAACGCACTCTTGTGCGCATTACGAGGTTAAATAACCAGAAAATCGAGGTCTCTCCTCGTACGTCCTTTCTAAAAGGAGCTTTTAACTAAAACGTTCTTCATAAAGAGAAAGAGAGAGAGAGAGAGAGAGAGAGAGAAGGAGACTTTAATTCCCCTTCTTGCCCCTTCACTCTTCTTTAAACTATAGACAACATACGAAAGAGAAAGAGAGAGAGAGAGAGAGAGAGACAGGATGAAAACGTTCTAAAGCTGAAAGCAGTTTAATTATGAGACGTGAATATGTATGAGCTTGTGTCTGCACACTCGTTTTGTGGTATTGTGAAGCAAGTATAGGAAAAGAAGTTTTAAACAACAAAATAAATAAATAAATAAATAAAAAGAAAAATTGTTTGACATATGTCATCATTGAACGTATTACTTTCAGATCACGTTATGTTAAAACAATTAATCCTATCCTCTATAACTTTGTCGTATGAAACGTTTGAGGAAAACAAAAAAAAAACAAAAAAAGCAATACAAATTATTATTTAAAAAATTATAAAAATTTTATAAAATTATGTATGTAAAAATTGTATATTATAAAAGAAAGGAAAGAAATAAAAATGAAAGAAAACGCTTAAGAAAAACCACAATAAACAACCAGATCAAATTGTAATGAAAGAAACAACTTAATATAACAAATTATTATTCGAAAAATTGTACACGGATAAAAACTAAAAAAAAAAAAAACAGAAAGAAAAATTAAAGAAAACGTTTAAGAAGAAGGAACACACAACAACAAAAACAACAATAACAAGTCCACCAAACAACAAGATGAATAAATAAATTATAATGAAAGAAACAACGGTAATATAATATAAAATAATATAATAATCTTTCTTACGAACTAACTTTGAAAATGATGAAAATATTTGATCGAAGTAAAGCTTTATAAAGTTAAGAAAAAGAAAAACCAAAATAAGAATAAGAATAAGAATAAGAACAACAAACAACGAAATAAAGTATAAAACCACCTCTCTCTCATCCCCTTCAAGAAATCTACAGAAAGATGCAAAATTTGTATATAAGTAGAAGAGATGAAGTATTTACAAAATATAACAACGACGAAGATGAAGACGAAGACGAAGACGAAGATGAAAACGAAAACGAAGAAAACAATGACGGCAACTAATGCAAAACAAAGAGACGAGAATTGAGCTAGCGTAATAACAACAATAACAACAAACGAAAACTCGCGAATGAAAACGGCTAAAGAAAAAGAAAGCAAGGAGGAAGGAGGATAACGGGGGTGGGGAGGAAAAGAGGAGGCTAATAAAACGTCGAAAAGTAAATTTGAGTTCGAGAAGACGATAATAAATGTAAACAGTTTAGGCGAGACTCTCGTACTGTGACAAAGAAAAAAATCCCTTTCTACTACTTTTAGAAAGAAAATTAAAAAAGAAAAAAAAGCACAAAGAAAAAAAAACGAAGAGAAAGGGAAAGATAAAATAAAGAAAGTTGAATATAAAAAAGTATCGCGAAAGAAAAAGAAAATACAACTTTCTCTTCTACCTCACCCCTACTCTGTCACTTTGTGCACCCCCTCACCTCACCCACCAGCTTCCCACACTTTAATCTTCATCCCTAGTTTTTGTTGTATTTTTTTTTTTCTTTTCTTTTTTGCTTCTTTCGAGTTAAGGAGAATAAGTTTTTCAAGAGTTTACGTTAATAGCCAAGGTGATACTTGGTAAAAAGAAGAAAAATAAGAAGAAATAGTAGTAGTAGAAGTAAAAGTATAGAAATAGAAGAAAAAAGTAGATGTCGAAAATGTCGAAAAGAAGTTCGAAGACTAGCCTTATGTTAGAGACGATTGAGAAACCATGAAAGTACCGATTTTCCATCCTCTTTTTATACCAACGCAAACATACAATCACATACAAAAGGGTTGCATTCTTCTTCTTCTTCTTCTTCTTCTTCTTCTTCCTCTTCTTCTTCCTCTTCTTCTTCTCGCCAATTTCATTCCAGCAAATCCTCTTCTTCTATTCTCAACCTTTCCGGTTGTTTAATCGTTTTGAGCTGATTTCTATCCGAACCTCGTTCGTACTTACGGAATTTCTACTCACTCTACTCACTACGATGTACTGAGAACCTTCTCTATTATCTCTTTCTCTTTCTCTCTTTCTTTCACTTCCATTTATCCATCCTTTTCTGTCAGTCTCTACGAACCCTTCAAACCCTTTTTCACGGTACTTCTGATATCCGAGTACTATCTATAGATATATATCGTTCTTTTGCTCTTTTTCTTTTAATTCTTTCCACCCCATACCCCCGTCGCTCCCACCTTCTTTCTTCTACCTTAGTCCACCACCTCTTTTTTCTCATTCCACACTGATGGTGGCTTAAAACGTGCTTCGGTGTTTGATAAAATCACCGATTGTCCTACGGTTCGCTAAGTTTCGTATTACCGAAGCTAATTACAGACGTGATGAGGGGGTTCATATCGTTGCTTATTTTTCTTCTTCTTCTTCTTCTTTTTCTTGTTTTCTTTTTATTGTTTTTAAAACCAATATGAAGTTAATAAGGTTCATAGAAAGGATCGTGGAATTTCTTAGTGAATTTTTATTCCTTTCTTTGCAACGTTAAATTCGTGCAATAACGAGATAATAGTTAGAATTATGATTGGAAAGTAAAGATGGTTTTGTTAATTATTATTATTTCAATATTATCTAGTTAAACGATACAGGATTTGTTATTACGTATCTCTGATTTATTATGATAACAAAAGGGAAAGAAAAAGTTGTGTTAATTGTAAAGAAATGATGTATAGTTTTATGGATATCCAAATTCGAATTAATGAAATACATATAATATTAAATTTTATATATAATATAAATTATTATAATATTTTATATAAAAAATATATTATATAATATTTAATTTTATCATGTAATATATTTTTATTATAATATATATATAAAGTATAATATATTTATAATTTTATTTAAATTAATATCTTCATTTTATTTGCATTTATATCTTAATTTTAGATTATATAAAAATATAATATTACAAAAATATATATTATATTATTATTTAATATTAAATTAAAATAAAATTTGTGTCCCTTATTTTTTTTAATTTAGCCACATATATATATTTTTTTTGTAATATCATAAATGTCGTGTAACATTAGAACAATCTGAAATTAAGTAATCTCTTTTACTTTCTTACATTATATTCAATTTCTTTCTTTCTTTCTTTCTTTCTTTCTTTCTTTCTTTCTTTCTTTCTTTCTTTCTTCTTTCGGTGTAAAAATTTCGATAAGTACTAGAAGGATAAATTAATCTTTTTATCCTTTCTCTCTTTCTCGTATCGCATATTATTTTTCCCGTTGAAAGAGCTCTACGTTAAAAAGTCCCTCCTACAACTCGGCTTTTTTAAACAGTTCAAGATTCAATTTCATGCCAGATGTTACTTCAGAAAGAAGAAGAGGATTTTTATCCCAGAGTCTTCTTCTTTCGATGCGAAAGAGCTTTTATCTAAGCGAACATTCATATAAAAAAAAAAAAATTAAAAAAAAAAAAAGAAGAAAAAATTGCAAAGAAAGAAAGAAGAAAAGAAAGGGTGGTGGCAGGGAGTGTGGGGGTGGGAGAGAGGTGGGAGAGTTGAGGAAAAATGGACAAAATTACTTCACCTTTAATTACATTCCATCTATCCCCTCTTCCACCCCTACCCTCACCAATTGCACCTCCACCACCATCATCACCATCACCAACATTACCACCCACCTCCCTTTTACTGGACGTCACGATTTCAATCTAAAATTTACTTCGAAAAGACCGAATATTTTCGACGAGGCGGTGAAATTAAACGTCCGACGAATAAACTGGAATGCTTTTTAATTTTCACATAATGGAGGGATGAAAAGAGGTATGGGTTAAGAGAGTTAAAAGGAAAACAAGTAAAAAAAAGAAAGAAAGAAAGAAAGGAAAAAAAAAGGAAGTAGAAAGATAATCGACTCACGAGCTTTTCCTCTCCTCTCACCTACCACCCCCTCTTACTATTCTCCGTAGGTTTGCTGTCGCGTTAGAAAACGCATTTGCGAAAACTGTGAAATCTCATGGATCGATTTAAATCTCTTACTTTTATGCTTCTATTTCCAAGATATTTTCTCCATTCGATAACCGATAAGAATTTTTATTCGTATTTTATTCTGATTTAACTGTTATTTACTTACACTTATTTACATAGTTGCAAAGAAGAAAAAAAAAGAAAAACGAAAAAGGAAAAAAAAGGTTAAATGTAATTGCATAATTAAAAATATCGTACGGATGGAAATACATTCTGTTCACAAAATTACGTATATTACCATAATAAAATATTATATAATTATTATATTTATATATAAATATTAAATAAATATTATAACATAATAAAACCCATTCAATGATTATAACATAAAACCTATATATATATATATATATAAGCGAAATAT